>JAQIXT010000688.1:0-26447 GCA_034700445.1 Stenotaenia linearis | reverse complement strand
CAAATTGAAATCAAATTAGGCCCGATCCACAACTTTATAGAAAGTTGTGTTAAATTTTAGCCATCAGAATCCTAAAATGTGTAAAGGCTATGTAAAGCCGGGTCCGAAACTTGTGGCCGGCGCCGGTAGACCAGTGGTTAGTGCGCTCACCTCTGGGCCCATGGGTTTCAGGTTCAAACCTGGCCGAGGTCGGTGATTTTTCTGGCCGAGAAAAATCGAGCGGCGTTCCTTCGGAGGGGAATTTAAGCAGTCGGTCCTGTGTTCGGAATATTTTCCCGCACATAAAAGATTTCCAGTGGCAAAATTTCCAGGAGTACTTGGCTCCTGGCGTCGGTGTTTAGCCATTGTAGCAGAAATTAGGTCGACGTTAAATAAGATACCTATCTATCTATCTGCATAACACAAACAAGTAATTTAAGTAGTTACAAAAACCAAGAGGAAAAAAGTGTTTTGCAAAATGATAAAAAAGGAAAAATCTATAATAAAATCAGATTACAATTTCATTTATAAAAATAAACAGCTACATTATTCTTTTTATTTCGGAAAGTAATGAAATGCCGTCATGTGATGTGAGCCATAGGGCAGTAATTATTCATAGAATGATATTTTTTCCACTGGATTCATTGGTGATCCCTCGGGGCAATTGTAATCCTTGCTAAAATATTTTGAATTCATAAAAGCTCCTAATACCCTAAACATTAAAATTTTATTTTCGAAATAATAAGTCAACAACTCCTTACATACCTTAATCTGCTTGGGAATCGAGGATTAATGTGAGTTTGCACAATTTCAGGCTCGTTTGGCAGGATTGAACACAAAATCTTTATCAAAGTAATATTGTGTTAAAAATGATAGTTATTTTTGGAAAATAATTAATCATACATTTGCTGATTTTAACCAGAAGAGTTGTTTAGAATTTAGTGACAAACCAGGTAAACCAAGCTCAGGTTTCTTCCTTTTTACCGAGTTTACGTATGCCTTTACAATCGAGAAAATTATTATAACCCAATCAAAATTAAGTAAAATATTTACGGAACTTTGTATGCTAGATTAAGTCCTTCAATGTCACTAATGATTTCCTCTTGTTCCACGATATTAGTTACCTAAAAGATGAATACAAAGTATCAATGAGGTGTAATAAATAAAATAAAACTCACATTAAAATTTATCTTTGATGACGCAATTGATGAATACTGCTGAAAAATCATGTCTGTTTTCGCTCGAAATTTTTTCTCTGTTTCCTTTGACCACCAGTTTTGTAAATTTCCAAGTACATCAAAATTTTTCCCTGTTTACGTTAATTTCTCAAAATTAACACATTATTATATTTATACAATTTATTACCCTTGTCATCAAATCCGTGAATTAACTCGCGACTTATTACAGTACCAATACCAGCATAATTCAAATACTTCTGCAAATTTGGATTGAAAAAGTTGTCACTCAATATACCAGCATAAATTTCTAATGAAAATTAGAATTAAAGAATAGAATTAAATTAATTTTTGCACTAAATAAAATTTAAATAATCATATTGAAATACCTATACGATTGTAGAAATTGCTATACACAACAGTTGTTTGTAGACTATTTGCAAATGCTATCCAACTAAAGAAAATTTGAATTAAAATAAAAACCGGTGGTTTAGCTCCAGAATAATATAATGAAAGTAACGAACCTTAATTCGTCAACTGTCTTATTTAATGATGCTAAGTTCGCCTCAAATTTGTGTTTGTATATTTCCATTTGGTTATTAAAGAAGTTGTTTTCAGAAATAGTGAGCTGAAAAATTAAGATTTTTTTAAAGTGTTTTTGTGAGATGCATCTAAAGAACGTTAATGATTTAATTTGAATTGTTTACCGATTTGAACAGACTGTTTACAATTGAATCATCTAATAGTTGATCAGGATACGCCACAAATTCCTTGGTAGCAGTAAGCTAGAAATGGTCGACATGAGAAATAATTCGTACAAATCAAATTATTATTGCCTTTGCTATTGCTTTTTTCTTCGTTGCTACATCTAACCAATCTGCATTGCTAATGCTAATTTTTAATTCTTCTTTAATAGTATTCACGAGTAACCTTACCTGAAAAATTAATTACAAAATAATAACTACACGTCAAATAATAGAAAACATACAATAGAATGTAGTTAGTTAACACAAGATGTAAATAAATTATTGACGGGATGCATTCAGACAAAAAGAAATCTTATATACATCGTTAGACTTATAGGAAAGATACATTCATTCTTACACTGTCCTTGGTTGCTGGATCGAATACGTTTTTAACAAACATGGCAGCTGCGCCTTGACCAAATGATTGGAGAGTTTGAGAAAAACAATAATCTTTTCTGCTGAGACTATCACCACTGACTCTTTTCAAATCATATTTGAATTTTGAATTCAGTTTTTGAAAACTTTCATCCAGATAACCGATAGTTTGCAAAATCAATCTCCACAGCATATAGTTTGAAATAGTTCTGCAAAACATTCAGTCACTCAAGTTCAAACTTCCAATTGGACTCTCGTAATCATCGACTAACCGGTTATTTGTTTGGGAGATTAAAGAAAAAACTTCTTTCAATGTCTCCGGAACAGCCACAACAACTCTTTCGTTACTTGAAATTCTTCTTGGAAAGTTCAAGGCATTTAGAAAATCTACCCAATCAAATTTAGTTAATCGTTGTAGTTCTCTTAGACTCATTTTGTTGTGAAATTTTTTGATGTCTCGTCTTGCAAGCGGTGGTACACTTAGCTAAGAAAGAAATATTCGAGTTGTTTAGTAACACTGCAAATTAATTTCACATTAATTTACCACTGCAATTGCTGCCTCCAATTCAAGTACTTCTTTGAAGTCAGTTTCAACTGTTTTAAATCGTGTTGCTCCTAGAAGAGTTGCTGTTTTTACCATATATTTCAGATAAATTTCGCGATATTTTTCTTCTTTATAATCACTCGTTTGTAAAATCATTTTAGGTTCGTCTAGCTATAAATTTTGAGGAATTTATTTATAAATGTGTAGCAGTAAAGCCAACTTACGTTTATGATGTATGATGAAGAGTTTAACAAGTTACCAATGACAGTCAAAGTAAAAAATTGTTGTATTTCAATTCCCCATCTCCTAAATTTTATAAGTGTTTCCATTAAATCGAAATTATTTTCATTCCAACTGGATCCAAGAAGAACTGGCCAACCTCCGGCTTCATCCAATTTAGCATGTAGCGGTGAAGCACCAAATTCTTCGATTTTGTCTGATTTATTACAAGATTAAGTTTATCTTAACTCAATACTAATGATTTAGTATATTACTGTATGTATAACTTACCCACATCCATACATGAAGAATAGAAATCCTTAATTTTTTTGTAGTAAGATGGTTGATGTCTCTTCCAGGGTTGCTCAATTAATCCTACATTGAGTTTTTTAAAATAAAACGTGACTTTTTCCATTACAAATCCTTACGTTGCAAAGAAAACTTGAATTTGTCATCCAATCCCAAAAATCCATCATTGTCAAATTCCGACAAATCAGTTCTATTAGCGTAACTCCCACAAGCATACTGATAAAAATCTGTGCAAGGTTCTGCCGACGGATCCTTATTTTTAAGGAATTTGGCAGCTTAGCAAATAATTTAGTTTAATTTTGTATATTGAAATTATATTGAGAAAATATAATTTTGTTTTACCTTGTTCGATGCATTCTTTTGAGTTACATGTGGCTATTTAAATAATTCATTTTTGAGGAATAATTTGACTACTTACTGCTATAAATGTCTTACCTGATTTTGATTTCATCATTAAAGCAATTCCAAGACCTATTGCTATAGCAGTTAGAATCACTACAATTATTAGAAGAATTTTTTCGAATTTTGAATGTTTGCAGCATTCTTCTACGCTATCGACCCTAAAAATTAGTGGAATGCAAATAAGAATAACTAGCTTTACATTGGTTTTAACTACTAACATAATAAAAAGATGTTTCAATATATAAAATAATAAGAAATGACTGTTTTACAACGTTTCTGGTCCAATTGATACTTCCACTTCCTAAACGGCGTTTTTGAAATTAGAAGATTTAAGAAACTAGTCTGAACTTCCTGATTACAGCCTTGCCATTCAGAAATAACAAAAAATACTTGAAGCTCATGAGTCAGTCCATTGCAATTGCAAATTCTTTTAATGTACCCCCCCACAACACAACATAATGGACATTTATTTCCAAGGCTACATTAAGTACTTGTCGCCTCATTTTCAGTGACCTTATCACACAGAAAACAGCTCTCAGTTTATTGAAAATTATTACTGCAAACGATAAGAAACAATTTGCATTTCCCAAAAACGAATCCTCATTAATACAAAGTGTTGAGATTTTATGAAAGCGATATAAATTTCATAAAATCACTAATCAGTGATTCAGCTTTTGTGGAAAAGTGCTGTTACAGAAGAGATATACCGTGTATTGAGAGATAAACTTAATTAGTCACCTTTTATTACTAGGCCAAACTCTTCACGTTATCAAACACTCATTTAAAAACATTTTTTTTAAATTACAAAATTTGTAATTCCAAACCTGCGCAATTAATTCTCAAATTCCATATTTAATACATAAAAATATGGATTCCGTAAAGAAACTCCAATTAACAGAGTAAATACTTAAAAATAATTACATTTTTTTTTATTATTAAACTTATTAAGTTTAAAACCAACTGCAAAAAATTGTATAATTTATTGCTTATGCGGCGTTATTTAATTACGAACATCTATTAATTTTACTGCAACAATTTGCAAATTAACAATATTTATCACTCAGAATTATTTTCGCAAAGATAATTATATTATTGAGGACAAAATTCTAAATTTAGATTATCCAAAATTTGCAATTAACAGTTTAAACAATTTTGTGATTTTAGGAAAATCACGTGACGGACAGAACAAAAATATTGCACTTTAAGTGTGACACACCGTTTTATTAAAACAAATACATACACAATAGCAGAATAGATTAGAGTTAACTCTTATCTATTCTTGGTAACGTGCAGGTTTTGCACAGTGATTATATCTCGTTAAGATTATTAAATTTTTGTTATTCCACAAAAACATTAAATACAGCATTATTTCCACGTCCTTTGGAATAATGAGCTCTAAACGTATTAACATCAGCGAAATAAAGTACAGCATCACGCGAGTTAATCCAATGCATTGTTAACGTTATATTCACAAACTCACAGGAATATAGAACTAAAGCTTCTGTACCAGAGGTGATGGGAGTTGAATGGGAACCAAAAGCACGGCATTGTCCCATAGGGATAAGCTCGGGGAGTTTTCTAGTCCATTCGCCTGATTTAAGCGTAGCCTCCTCTACTTTAAAATTGCACGTACTTCTATTTTCAATGTACACGCTTACGCTGTACTCGAAATGACTAACTTCTTCAATTAGATTGCGATCTCGTGGACATGAAAGATTTACTGTAATGAATGTTTGTCTTTAATTAATTCCATTTTTTGAAAAGTATTAATTATAATTTTCAGAAAATTGCTGATGTGCAAATTGCATTAATTATTCACCTATGTCAACGTATAGTAAAATATAAAACAGTATCTGAGACCTTTTAGTTCTCGCTCGCATCCTGGAAAAAAGAAATTATATCGCAATGCTTGAGACTCTCAAGAAATGAGAGAAATAACTTAATAATTTTCCATTGTTTGTTTTATTACCGGTATACGCACACAAATTGTAAATTAAGTAGATTAACAATCAACTAAATTAACTTTATCACTTATGGCTACAGTTTGAGAATTATTTGCAGATTCTTGTGATCTACCATTATTGAGTGCTTCGACATCGATTCCAGGCTGAACTGTAGGACCACAGCATTTGCAGTAACCTTTGGAACGAATGAATGGCATAATAATAATGTCATAATATAAGCACATGCCACCTATTAGAGCTATGAAACCAATTATTTGTAGGTAATGAAATTTTTGCCAGCCTAATGCCAAAGAGACTGCCCATATGATCACAGTCCTCACGCTGTCCAGCACCATTCTCGTGGTGGCACTCATTTCTTTGGTAACACTGATTCCAGCAAAATTGAAAAATGCTATGCTGAGAATATTCCCTGCAAATAAAAAATGTTATTATATCTTTTAGGTAAACGCAGAATAGCTTTATAAAACAATACAGGTCGAACCTCGTTATTACGAACTGAACAATTAAATGTCAAAAAATTCGGACATATTTTTATGGTCCCTACCAGTTTGATGTAACAAGGTTTATCGTATATAATTTTTTTTTAGATTTACCAAGTATAGCTATACAAAGTCGCCAACTGTTTCCCATTTGTGTGAAGGCGTCTATCGCATCTTCAAAACGATGTTCGGGATTATTGGCAAATTTTCCCGGCATTGCAATAAAATACATGGGAATTAAAAGAATGGCCAGCACGCTGAAGCCAAACAAACCTGATAAAAGTAAATGAATTTATAGTATGTATAAATCTATATCGTATTAAAAATATTATTTACCTTCAAAACCAACTGCTAATAGAGGTGGGACATTATGCTTGGTGACAAACTTTTCTTCTATTACCATTTGCACAGCGACAATTATTTGAGCAGTGATTATCAATAAATCTCCTGCAAAATTTTTATTGTTTAAACAAATTTACATAAATTATGAAAAGATTTAATTTCACCTGTGATGACTCCATTCCGATCAGATGTCGTATTGCTCCCTGTCATGAAATCAGATATACCAACCACAAACAGACCGATTATAATTACGAAAATGCCACTCCATTCATGTTTTTTTAAGGTCCTGTTTAAAAATGCTACCGATAACAAGCCAGTGAAGATAATGACAGCACCTGTTAAAATATTCGTTAATTTAGTTTAATTTTTTTTCAATATTTTCAGCTGAAATTTGAGTTATTAGTGTACCTCTGAGCATTTGAAAACTAGATGGATATGTTAAAGTCAAGCCGAAATACATAGTCGACGTTCCTATCATGTCACACATGGCTGGTGGAAAAAATATGAAGGGATTGAATTTGGATGTAACTTGTGGTGAGGATGACTTTCGTTTATTATGATAATGCAAACATCCAAACGCTGCAAAGCAAAGCATTTCTCCAATAAACATGCCGCATGCCTAAAATTGAAGAAAGTAATTCAAATTAAATAAATTTAAAATAACGTGTTATTTTAAAATTAAAACTCACTTGTACATATGGATGATCAAATACGTGTTTGTCATTTTTTATACCTATAACTGAAAGGTCATCTGCCCATCTGTAAAATTTAAATTTTCGTTAATAACAGCCTGCTTGCATTTGAAATAACAAATTTTACTTACTTTGTACTGAGAGTATTAATGGATCCAGTTATAACCATTAAAACAGCCAAAAAGTAATGGTATTTGGTCCACATTATGGATCAATGATCGTTGATCGACTTGTTGGTTTATTTTAATCAATAATTATCTGTTGAAATCATATGATATTATTCTGAGTTGTTAATAATTGGTCGCTGGTCGGTCCTATCTGCACATGACTAGTAATTTGAACTTACAATCACGTTGTAATCAGGACACAGGAGATAGTTTGGCGATTATGAATCTGAAAGAGAAAGTATGCAATTGTTAAATGAATAGCAGACGGAATTAAATCCTTTTTCAATTTGATATGCTCATTCTTGATAGTTTGAGAGCATTTTAAAATAAACGAGACCGATACCTATTTCTGTGCTTATACCTGACGTTATCTTGTGATACAGTAAACGCGTGTTTTGTCTCGTGATCGGATCATGACTCATCATAAACTCTGGGTTTACGTTCTGATGTAAACAACTATAGTGCTTGTCGCCACCTAGTGATAATTTATTGATTTACAAGCCCTGCCATGATCCATTCGGTTCCATTACTTCTGCTTCTATTCACCGTGCTTTTACTTGAATTTCAAGTTAAAGATGCAATACAGGTATGCGAAAATAAAAAGGAAATAATTCGATATAACTTTATTTATTGCTATATGACTGTTATAAAACTTAAAACATAAATTTTTCGTTTAGCATTTATATAAATAAATAAATAAATTTTAAATAAAATGACATGTAATGCTAAACAATAATTCACTCAATTTAATATCTCTGATTTCATATAGCTTATTTTACCAAATTTCACATTTATTTGTTGGATTCATCGGTGAATTGATAGGACAATTGAAATCTCTGGCGAAATCTTTGGAATTTGAGAATGGACCAATAACCCTAATTTTTGAATTATAAAAATACCACAAATAATAAAAATGCACATTTTATAAAATTATCTTTAATCTTTACCTGAATCGAGCTGGACTATGAAAATCAGTATTAACCATTAATTCCAAATATTCATTCCTAGCTTTTGAGCACCAAACCTACACAATATTTAAAATTTTCAATTACAAATTTGCTATATTAACTTTACTTGTACTTACATTTGCATTACTTAACCATATAGCTTGCCTATTTGTCAACCCTAAACCAGGAAGAGGTAATTCTTCTCCATGCTTCGAAACCCAATAATTATATGCCTTTAAAATGTAATTGTTTAATTATTTTAATTATTTAAAAAAAATTCAAATCCTTACATTGTAAGCTTTTTTCATTCCACCAATATCTGCAATGTTTTCCCCTTGAGTGTTAATGCCATTCACCTAAATCAAAATTTTTTTTCTAACTTGTTGAATTAAGTTTGAATTAAATTACCTGTTTATTTATTTCAGGAACCGTGTAATTACCGTACTGTTCTACAATACACCTTGATTTGTCGATAAATTTTTTATCCGTTTCGGCAGTCCACCAATTTCTGAGATTTCCGTGTTCATCATACTGACGACCTGTAAGTTTTGCATTAATTTTTAATTTTAGAATTATCGAATCACGAAAAAAAGTTGTAGAAATGACGTTTCCATTTCTGCTAGACTTTTTTATTATAAAAACATACCCATATCGTCAAATCCATGACTGATTTCATGACCAACTATAAAGCCAATGCTACCAAAATTCATATATTTTGGGTAATTAGGATTGAAAAATGCGCCATTCAAAACAGCGGCAAAAAACACTACAGAAAAACACGTAGAAATTAATAGCTGTTTAAATCATTTGAATAATTAATTGATTACCCATTGTGTTGTCGGAAAACTTATAATACGCGTTAACATTAGCTGCCGTTCCAACATTGACCCAACTGAAAGGAATTTTTATTAATTCAAGAGTAATTAACACTTATTTTAAATGTAATTCACTGAGTTTCATCTGCATTTTGTCTCAATCTTGATAAATAGAAATCGGTAGTGTGTTTATTCATTCTAAGAATGTTATGGAAATATTCATCTTTGGTAACGTAAAGCTGAAAAAGATAAATACCCAGTATTAGCAAAATTTATTACTAGGTTTATATATTTATTTACTCGGTTATGAAACTCGTTTATTATAGTTTCATTTAGTAGTTCATCAGGATAGGCTATAAAATCTCTCATAGCAGCCATCTGAAAATTTAAATAAATTATTATAGTTTTGTTATCTAGAGGGTTAAATGGGATTTAAATACTTTCTTCTCAGCTATATCACGGGTTTTTTCGTCTAACCAGCCCAAAGTTCGAAAACTGTTACTAAATTCAGTCTTTACTTCATTAACAATTTCTGTTACCTAGAAATTATAATATGTTTTAATGTGTGAATATTTTTTTAAAATATTTCTTACAAGAGCCTTTGATTTTGAACTAAAAAAGTTTCTGACGTACATAGCCCCAACAGCTATGTCTAAATTTTCAAATACAGTGTCACTGCAGTAGTAAGCTCTGGCACCTTGACTGGCTTGGCCAGTAATATGTCTTGAGTACTCCTCTCGCAAAAATTGAAACCTTCGGTCCAAAGCATCTACTAGAGATCTAGCCATCCTCCAAAACATGTAATTAGCAACGACTCTGAAAAAGTAAATTGAGTTGTGTTTTAAGTGAAAAATTTACTGAAAACTTGAAATTTAATTTTTTTTAAATAAGATTTATTAAGGGATTGCAATTGATTGCTGTTACTAGGTCAGCGACATGTCATCATGTGAACTTACAGTATAATTTATGATGCACATTATCGATAACCTAATTTGATCACTTGAGAAGTTTGTAAACAAACCTTTTATCAGTACGTTCCAGCAACGAGGAAACATTGGAGATAAATGATGGACTAATTACGAGAATGTCTTCATTGTCAGCTATAGAACCTGGTATTCCCATACCATTGAAAAATTCAATCCAATTTATCTGTCCCGAAAAAAAATTAGCGATATTCATTTCAATTGATTATCAACTCACATTTGGAGTTAGTTTCTGTAGTACTGGTGGGGTCATTATGTTATACATTTTTGTATAATTCCTAAGTTCTGATTTAGGTAATGAAATCTGAAAATAATAAACTTTGTCACAAAGTTTAAAAAAAGAAACACAATATATATTACATTAGCTAATTGTATTTCAAATTCCAGTGATTTTTTAAGTTCAATTTCTGCTCGGCTTCGGTCTGCGTGCAGAAGAACAGCTGTTTCTACCATGAATTGGTAGTAGGCTTGAACTAATGGATCATTAAATCCCTTCAATAAATAAGACCTATCAGGCATGCCTAAGTAAGGTTGTTCTAACTAAATTACCAACAAAAAAAATTATTATTAGTTGAGCACATTGTTTAATTTTTAATGACCTGTAAACTAGTTTATAGGACTCAGTGCGTTTATTATTAATTCCCAATTCCCAATTACCAACTAAATTACATTAAACTCGCCTGTACCCACCTGAAGAAGATATCGACTTGAATTTTTCAAATCTTGCACAACAGACAAATCAACAATAACATTCATAAAAACTCCCATTCCGCGAAACTTTTGCATTGTTTTTATCCAATTGAAGTCATTTTCTCTCCATGAATCTCCTTCCAAGACTGGCCAACCCCCAGCTGCTTTCATTCTGTCAAGCAGCGGGTCCCCTCCAAGTCTTTGTATATTTTCTAGAGGAAGGAAAATATTATTCCAAGACTGTTAACAAAACTAAATAGAGTCATAAATTACCAACATCCATGCATGATGCATAGAGATCTTTAATTATTTTATAATACTTTGGCTCCGTTGGTTCCCAAGGATGCTTTATAAATTCTAGTAAAAAAAAAAATATAAAAAAATTGTAATTATAATCTTTTTGAAAAAATTAATATGGGAAGTGGGAGTCAGTGGAGAGAAACAGTGCCTGGTAGTTGACAGGGAAATACTCTGAAGAGCGTGTAACGGCCTCTTTGCATTACGTGATCTTTAACAGAGCATCACAGTTTGCCAGACGTGAATGGATTTCGATCTGTTCACGCTAAACTGGGTTTTGAGGTAAACTTGTCAACTCGATTTTATTTTTGACACTTTTGTATTGCGTGGAAATGTGGTTTTACCTCTCACTCTGGCTTGAATATCTCTATCAATCCAGTTAAATGAATTGATGGAGGAATGTTCTTCGTTCAGTATAACTCGTTCCTCAAAATTACCACAGGCGTAATTGTAAAAATCAACACAGGGATCAGCGGATGCGTTCATGTTTTGTGCTATCGTTGACGCTAAAAACAAAAATTAGAAAAAATTAGTTAACTAATATTTAATACATGATGTAGGAAGTAAATTAGCGACTTTTACACAAAAGTCGAATTATAATTGCTTAATATTTATGAGCCTTTTCAATTCCTTTCACTTTTCCAGAGGATGAGAAATTTGTTTTCACGTCCCAATCATAAATAATGTTTATTTCTTTTTTTGCCCACAAATTATTAATAGGTACCTGCTGTAATGCATCCTTTCGTCTGACATGTTGTCTCTTTTATGTATTCTATAAAAGAGTGAAAAATTGTTATTTGCATTACATAATTTAAGGTTTAGAACTTTACCTGACCAGTATTTTATGTAAATAATCAACAAAGTGATTGCAAGAACAAGTGAAACGAGTAAGAATCCAAGAAATAAAAATAACAGTATTTTCTCTAGTCTTGTACGAGGTTTCCACCAAGTGTGTCTTCTGAAACTAACCCTAAAAAATGTTTATCAATAAGTAGTCATTCAGCTACAATTTCTATAGTGAGTCATGTACTGTGTGATATCACACCATATCCTTTATGAGGATATGAGTATTTAATAAAGCATCTTTATAATGTTAATCCACCAAAATAGATCACTTATTATAATGTAACGATTCCATTAACTACTAAAATTATAATACCAAAGGATTGCAATATGCTTATTTAAATGTCTACAGTTAAGTGGAAATGCATGCAACAGCTGGGACATGAATTAATTGACAAGGATTCACGGACCACTTACATTTTGTTTATGCAATCCTTAAAATGGGCGTTCACAAATCACTTCATGTACAAATTTACAAATATCAAGTGAAAACAAACTCAACTTAGATTCGATCTAAACTGAAGTTTTGTGATCACATTAAGAAATAAAGGATTTGTTGAAATTTCAGACGAGTTGATAAATGGCTTAAGTGGAAACAAGATTCTTTGTGGTAACATTAGATCTGAAGTCTGATAAATTTTAATTTATCAGCTGACAAAAAAAATTTAAAATATAAAACAGATTGCAAGATGACTTTTTTCTAAACTTTTTCAACATTGATGTACAAATCCGAGTTTGAAAATTTAACTCACATTTTCCTCGAAAACACTTTTTATTTCCGCTTTATAATTTATGGCTCTATATGTATCAACACAATTACCTTGACCCTCAATTCTATTCCTATGGAAACCATCTGCATATCGATTTGTATTGCAAAACCATAAATTGTTTTTTAAAAAAATAATGCTAAGTAAATAAAGAACGCCTGCTCGAGAAAGTGTTTCTGAAACGATGGTAACTTGCGTATTGATTCTTTGAGGTCATTGCCAGATAGACTGAACACTTGTTAAGAGCAATTGAATGTTGAAAAGGGAATTTTTGTGTCAAGGGGGACTTATTCAGAAAACATCCTTTTCCGGTCTACACGTTATTAATGATATAAAAATTCTCTTTTATACGATATTTCACATCCAGGAAAAATTATTTTGATATTTTATAAATGACAATCGATCTAAAATAAGTAACTTTCAAGGTTAAACTACCGTAATTAATATTGTTATTAGTAAGAAAAAAAATTAAAGAGTAAAGCTAACGTAGTTAAAATCACATTAAAGTAATGAATCGACCAACATTAATTTTTGCACCATTTTGGGTTTTAAACATGAAATTATTCATGTGTGTTATTTATTTTAAGCATTACTCTGTGTTTCCTGCACTTGAAAAAACCTTTTAGCAAATGTTGACTGGTTTGAAATACTGGGAATCCCTTTATCTAAGATGCATGCATAAAAAAAACAGCAGGAAAATAAAAGGTACAAGGAAAGTAATGAATTTTAATGTTCTCATCAGTGGCAATCCGTATTGTATTAAAGATCTGGTATTTATTGACGCAATTTCAATTCCTTTAAAAAAATTTTAAAAAATTATTGATAAAAACAACATATCATTTCACATCTTAAATGTATAGATTTTCCTTTCACCTTGATATTTTTCAGCAAAAAATATAATAAATATTAAAGCCATGGAGATGTTATGTTTTTATAATTTAATTTTAAATTTTAAAATATAAAATGAAAACAAAAAAATTATTACACGTAATAAACTTACTGTGGATGCGATATGGAGTGGCTAAGAGTGGGTAATGTGGTCCTCCTATCCCCAGTCATACTGTCGAAGAGTTTCTTCGCCTCATACAAAATTAAACATTTACTCTTAAACTGCTCTCAAACGCACATGGCTGTGGACTGGAGCCAAACTACGAGCAAAAGTGTAGGTGTACTTTTCTCTTCCGCTCCGACCCTCGGTATAACAACGCGTTCGCGTTATAACGATGTAGGTAATTCGCCATGACAACTGTCACTCGGTGTAAACGAATACTCAGTCGTGTGTATCATACGATTGAGTAATAGGTTTTCCAGTTTTATTATAGTTACCAGAGTAACTTTCTTAAATTCTTTATTTGTTTTGTATTATTTTATTGATTTTTTTCCTTTTGTTTTCTAACCTTCAAATACTACTTTTATTTAAGTGTTTTATTGATTTCTGCATTTTTATTACGAATTTTTCTCAATTATTAATCTGGGTTCAATCTAATAACCACTTGATGGCTTCGTTGTCAAGACGTAATTGTTTATAGCTGCGCCTTGACATTTGTTTTTTTTTCTCTGCATAGCACCTGGTTAAAAGTTAAAACTCCTAACCATTTCGACATGGTATTTTCCATTCAATTAGTTCCTTCATGAATTTACAATAAAGTTCCGCGTAAATTTAGTTTATTTAGTTTATTAGTAAACATCGATAAATTTAGTTTTGACCTAAAACTTTTTTTCAAGATTAAGTTTCGGTCAATTATAAATTGAACTTTAACCGATGATAAAATTAGTTTTTAGCCAAATTGTAAGTTTGCAGAAATACTTTTAATGATTTGCTTCAAATTTTTAACGTTTATTCTCTTTTCGAAAATAATCAAATGCGGAGGTATTTGTATTTAATTTTTACAACTAACATTTTGTAATAATGAAGAAATTATATCTTAAGTTAGGATTTACAAAGGATGAAATCTTGACAGGTAAATTATTTTCTAAACATTTTTGTTTATTAATTATTTAATTTTAATTTTTAAAGCTGATGCGCTATTGGGAACAATAAATGACGATGTGGATCCATGTTCGGATTTTTATGAATATTCATGCGGGCGATTTACAAGCACAGTTTCTTTGTCTAAACCGAGCATAACTACACTTACCATTAAACAGAATGAGTATTTATCTGAACTGAGAAGTATGTGCATTTATATTACTCAGTTTTCTGCTTAACCTCTCAACTTTTAGCATTGCTTCATACTCCTAAACAATTAAAGGAAGCGGAAGCAATTTGGAAAGCCAAGGACTTTTATACTGCTTGTATGCAAACTAGTGAGTTGAAAAAAAGTTTCATGTTTACTAGTCAAATTAATTATATTTTATTAGGTAGTAAAGAAAAAGTGAAATTGCTAAGATCATTAATTTCTAATGTTTTTGGCGGCTGGCCCATATTAGAAAAACACTTTTGGAATGACAATAATTTTAATTGGTTAGACGTAAACCAATATTTAATTAAGGCTGGTTTTAAGGATGTTGGGTTTTTCGATGTCTTCATTGACGTAACAGATAAATTTCAGTTAATTGTAGGTATTGGATTTGTATTGAAATATTTTTTATTCAGTTAAAAATTTTGTTTTTGTTTAGCTTGATGTAACTTCTCCAGCATTAAAAATTGTCTTAATGAAATTTAATTTGACAGTTTTGACGGAAGTTGATAAATACTTACATTCGTTGGTGGATAAAGTTGTCAAGTATTTGAGGGAAGGTCACGAGTATCAGAAAGAAGAAGTCGCTTATCTTGTTAAATTTGTACTTCAATATTTTTCAATAATTGATAACAGTGACAAAGAAAATAGTTCATTGCAAGAATGCACTGTTGAGGATTTAGAAATATTTTTTCCAGATGTAAGGAATTTCAATAATTGATTACACGTTATCTCATGTATAAATTTCAGTTTGAATGGAATGAAATTATCAAAAGATTGCTACGTAAAGGAATACAATCAAATGCAACTGTTTATGTTAAAGGATTTGAAACTCTTAAACAAATTATTGACTTAACTGCAATGACAGACAAACGGTAGGAATGATCAATTAATTGCTTAATCCCAAACTTAGTAACTTTTTTTTTTTAAAGGATTATTGCCAATTACTTATTGTTAAATTTATTTACTTCATTTTTTCTTAACAATGAAATTTTTACTGATTTGAAAACACGGAAAAACACATTTTTACCCACAGATGATTCATTTCTTGTCCAAGATCTATGGATTTCTGACAATAAGTAATTTCATACATCTGTTTGGATGAATTTAGAATTTATTTCTGATTATTTAAATAGAGTCTCATACTGCGTTAAACACGCTGCACAAATTACTCAAGCGGTGAGGGCAATGTATCTTGATTATTACTTTACATCGCATCATAAATTAAAAGTAAAAACAGATTTTAGGAAGTAAATTTCATTTCAACTTTAGAATTTAGTTAGCAGATTTGGAATACCATATTTATTCAGCTCACTCTGATTTGCATAATGAGAAATTACACAAGTTAAATGAAAATTCGTTGCAGGCAAGTTTCAATTGTTTTCTTGCTTTATTTGGATGTAATTTGCATTTTTAAATCACATTAGAAAAATTATAGTGGCCATCTAATTTTAGATTATCAGTATTTAGATAATATATATCAATTGGTAATAAAAATTGAATTTTTGTATATTAAAAAATTTATAAAATTATTTTTTTTAGTTATCCAGTCATTCAACTGACCATATTGCTAATGTTCTTGCTTTAAGACGGTTTAAAGCTGGTGCGATGTTTAGTAACTATGGCAAAAGCATTGATCAGTAATGAGCTTAATTACAATAACACATATGAGCTATGAGGTTGTTTTCGTTGTTTTTTATTCCTAGAAAACATAAGCATTTCTCAGAAATGATGGATAACACAGAAATTCATTATTCAGGAAGTGTAATTGAACCTGCAGGTAATAAACTTGAAGTTGTAATTAAAACATTTTGTAAATTAAATTTCTTTTGTAGAGATACCGCTGTATTTAATGAAAGGACTTACCTATTCCACTGAAAGGTGTCAGAGTCTTAATTATGGAATGTATGGCTTTAAAGTAGCTCAATTTTTATTAGTCAACAATGGTTGGTAATTTAAATTTTGAAATAATAGGTAGAAAATTAAATTTTAGTTTGCGATTTCCCAGGAATTGAATGTGCTTCACTGTACAACACAACCATAAAAACTTGTTTACAAAAGCAATTGGAACAATTTGTACTTCGTTATCCTGAAAACATGTTTGCTGGGAATATAAAGGATGTTATATTAAATGATATAATGCGAGATACTGTTAGTTTAAAAATTGCATACTCGGTAAGCATTTTATTCTTTGTCGTGGAATTTTAATTAAAAAGTATTTAATACCCAGGCTTACAACAACTACTGGGTGGAAGAAAATAAATGGGACAATGGTAATCTTCCAGGATTAAATAGAACAAGTCGACAGTTGTTTTGGCTAGGATATGCAAGTGTTAGTAGATTAAAGATGAAAATTGAAAAAACAATTTTGCTAAAAAAATTTCAATATTTGATCGAATTCAGATGCACTGTCACGATTACGATGATGAAATTTTAGTACTTTTGAAAAATATTTATCCTCAGAAATTCAGGTTTGTTGTTTTGTGCGTGCTTTATTGTATAAAATCAATTTTTATTAAGTTTGGATATTTTAGGGTTATCAATGTATTACAAAACATGCCCCAGTTTGCGGAAGACTATGATTGTCCCGTCAATTCTTTCGTGCAACCTGAAGGAAAATGCGGTTTTGATTAATTGTATGTCTGTCAATAAGTTTAGCAATTTGTATTAAAACTTTAAAACATTACTATAATTTATCAAATTGTGTAATTTATATTTACTGAATATTTAATTATACAATTAGTTAATTATTTTTATTAATACAGCCATTTATTTATTTATTACAAGTAAGAGTTAGTTATCTCTTGGCAATAACCCTTTTTAATTGGTTTATCACTCAAACGCACTTTCATATACATCTATAAAATCTCTATTTTGACTTCTGTCTTCATTACGCCTCCTAAAATTCGGATTTCTTCTTTCATTTGGAATTCTCATATTTGAAGGTCTTCTTTCGTTTGAATTTCTTCCTCTGGAATTTCTTCTGTCATCCGAAACTCTCATTCTGGAATTCCTCCTGTCGTTGGAAAACTTTACATTTAAATCTCTTCCTTCGTTTAAAATTCTATCTACGTTGGGAATTCGTCCCGTATTCGGGATTCTTCCTGCATTCGGATACTCTATATTTAATTCCAAAATTGGTGCGGATTCCACTTCCACAGGTGGATTAAAAGTCTCCAGATTTTCATTTCTCCCTGCACTTTGGTCAAACGCCTCCTGTCTTCGCACATTATTATTTCTCCTTGTGTTTGGATTAAACGTCTCTTGTCTGCCTCGGTTTTCCTGTCTTCGATTTGTTTGTCTCCCGTTACTCTTTAGTTGGTAATTTTTCTTCGGGTTTCCTTGAATATTCGATTGAATCTCGACCAAATCATCCTCGTAATCAGTGTCGTAATCTTGAATAACCTTTCTTTGCTGACCCGTCCGCACTCCACCTTGACTTACTTTCGGCTTGGGAACAACTTGTGGGCGTGGTGTTGAAGTTGGAGGAGGCGCAGGTGGCGGTACCTCGATATCATCCCCAGAAGGGACGTAACCAGTCGAACCAGCTGAGTACTCCACTTCTTTGAGTTCGCCATTCGCATCGACATAGCCGTATTTGCCTCTGGTTTGCCCACGTACGTCGCGCGTTTCAACTCGGTAAGATCCATCTTCACTCTCGTAGCCAAACGTGTAAGATCCATCTTCGTTCATTTCATTGATTTGCTTCACAATTAAGGGTAATGGAACATCTGGTTTTCTCGGTTCTTCTTTTCTCGGCGGTGTTTTTCGGGGATTTGAAGGTGCTTTTTGATTAACAACAACGAAATCATCTTGATGTTTTGGTGCTGTTTTTCTGGGATTTTGGGGCGCTTTTTGATTAACCAAAACGAAATCATCTCGGTGTCTGGGTGGAGATTTTCTGGAATTTTGAGACGACTTTTGATTTACCACAATGAAATCATCTTCGTATTCAAAAAGTGGTTTCTGTCTTCCTTGAGATCCTGCGAAATCATCATAATCGTCCAAGATAAATTGTCCCGATGAATATCCAAAAATGAAAATCAAAAGAAAAACCTATTGGAAATAATCTCAATAAAACATGAATCATCGTCGAGAAAATTCATACACTCACCGAACTCTTCATTTTTCAAATGTGAGGAAATTGCATTTATTTCTTCTTTATTTATACAGAACAGTTTAAGGCCATCCTCTTTTGAGGTGAACTTCTTATTTTCCCTTTTTTTTCTAGTAGTGCTCTCCTTTAGATGGAAAGGATTTTAATAATCCTTTAATATGGAACGGGGTGAAATGTTTTAATAAGGTTACAGACTACACCTTATTCGCTTCTCACGTTTATACGTATTAAAGTTTAATCTTTAAAAATATAAAACCAAAAAATTACTACACGTGACTATAAATTAATTAAATACACAAGGCAGTGGCTTTAACAGCAGGTTGTAAGTATACGAGTTGTAAATAATTTTTATTTTAATATGAAATCACAGTTGAGTTTGGATAAATGCCAACATCATCCAGGCGCTCTTTTATCTTAAAAAAAATAATTAATTTAAATTTTATGGATTAAAAGTAAAGTGTTATTCACCTTTCACTTGCGGTACAGAACAAACTACTGATCCTCCAGAGCAAACACTATAAAATGGAGGAAAATAAAAAAAAAATGATTTGAAGGAAATCATTGACTTTCATGCCACTGAAATTAACAAAGTCATAAAAAATCATATTAATTACCAACTAGTAAAATGCATTCCCATAAGAAATTCTTCAATGTCACCGTATTGCTCAGCAGTCAAAAAACACCCACCGGGCAAATAAACTGACAACATTGTAATTACCGTATATTATAATTTATATAATTGCTCAATTATTTAAATCTACTTACCAATTTCCTTTTTGTCAGCTGATAATTTAACACCAGTTTGTGAATCTTCGATTAGAGGAAAAAACAGATCTAAAAATTCAAAAAAATTACTTATTTATGTTTGTTCGGTTGTGTTACGTTGTTTACCTTTTCCCACGTATTCTAAATCAACACAAATTCCTTTATTTGCAATTCCTCTCAAGGGATCTCCTCTATCCATAATTTGACAAATGTGACCAGAAGGACAAAGATGTTTCGCATTCTTTGCTGAAGTACTACATTCTAATTTATTTATTTTAAATTAAATGACATTATTTGCATAATTATATAATCTTTTTTACATTCCTCACCAATTTCCGGTTCATCACCAGTAGAATCAAAACTTACTACAAAAAAAAAGATTAACAACAATAAATAAATAAGAAATAATAGGCGTGCCATTAAATTTATTAACTATTCTCAAAATAGAAGGTCTCTCAGCCTACTAATCAATTAGAAAAATTAATATTTAGTTGTCTAAAAAGAAAGAATTCTATTGTGTTTTTTATGTTAAAGGTGAAGTTCAAAGTCGATTGCCTTGAAAACGACTGACAGCTGACATTCAGACGAAGTGGAATTTTATTTTCAATTTTAACACGCACTACCACACCAATTTCCTCAACTTAACATAAACTGTCCGTCAAAACGGAATGGTTTGTTTACATTGAAAGGAACTAGACAGCTCACGTCTCAGCATCTAGTCATCAACTGCAGACTTAAACTATATCTAAAAAAGCACTTACCAGGAATTTTTCTGAGATCATCTGTCCAGTCAAGTGCTGAAAGTAAACATACTATTGAATATCATCCGGATAATCTAAATAGGTTATTAAATCTAACCTGTTTGCGAAGTTTCAATTCGAGTACACGTATTAACACACCCATTAAAACAACAATATTCATTTGCTTCTGAGCATATGGCAGTGGAAGAACAGCTTTGTTTATTGCAGTCTTCGTTGTTTGTAACATTATGGGTTATACGAGGGCAGAAATCTAGAAGAGAGATGTAAGTCTCCTTCTTTTGGGTTAATTGGAATGTTTTTGAGGAAGCCTATAATAAAACAAAAATAGAATTATTTATAATTCTAATGAATGCAAATCCCATTTAATGACAGCTGTAAATCTGCTTCCAATTGTGTTTGTAACCTCCTGTTATACATGCGAGCACGATTAAATTCTCAAGTCAGCAATGACCTACTTTAGCCCTTTTGGACACATGAATGTCTCATCCTCATTTACACCACTATCTTGGCATCAACGAGCTAATTTATGGGCTGGTAAAAGGGGCAGAGCAGAGTCTGTGGGACTTTATCTCAAGTTTCATATTTTCAATGGACATTATGGTATCTATTTTTAACTTTCATTATCAACCGTGCCCATAACTTTCACGCATATTATGCATGCAATATAGCGTTGCATACACAGGTGTGAAGTTTGATTAACAATTCAAGGTCAAAGCTGTTTTGGGTGGGTCATTTTAATAAAATGCTAAATGAAAACAAGATTGGGAGTCGGCCTTATAAAGGAAATTGTAACATTTTTTACTTCTGCACTTAAAAGTACAGATTAGAAAAGTATCAAATTTATTTTTTGATGGGACTGTTTGGATGTGGAACTGATCAGTTCGGCAGGACTGTGCAATGCTTGTCATTACTAAGCAGCTGTAGAATAACAGTTGTAAAACGAGCCGTTCTGCTAACCAACATGTGTTAACACACTTATAATTACAAAAAAATTATCTGAAGTGCAAATCCCAGCCAAAGCAATTACTTTTCTAATCACTCAAGCGTATATTTTAATCAGTTTTAGGTTAATAGGGCACACAATAACTAGTGTCCCCATTTAATACAAAACGACTGTGACTAAAAATAATCGAAACAACTTGTTATCGACTAAATATTTACTTACCTCAAGTTTTTCAGATGAAATAATTTTAAAGTATACAATAAGTGTAAGTCCTAAACTCGAATGCATCACCATTAAAGCTTTCATTTCAAAAAAGGAGTGTCTCCTGTAACACCCACAAGTTTCAGCTTCACATCTTCGCACGGCTTCTCCACATGGTCTGCTGGAAAACTTGAGTACTGGGGTCTTGCACTTATGCATCATGTGACCTAATGAATCCTGGTGTTGCTAGGCAACTAGTAGTTTTGGCTCTATAATTTTCAAACTTGTTTTTTCATAAATTTTTCTCTTGCCCGTTAAGGTGCGATTAAATAAATGGAATTTTTAAAAAAAAGAAAATTAACATGTCATTTATTATCACAAAAAAATTGTTAAGAATAAAATTTAAAAAGTGGTTTAAATCGCAAACTGTAATCAAGTGAAATAAAATGAGGAATGGCAGTGATTATGATATGAAATATTGCAAGTATTGTAAGTAGTGTATAATTAAATTCATGAAATCACCAGGCATCGCATTTCTCTGTTTCGTTTGAGGAGCAATTGAAGTCGTCTGAGAAGTCTTTAACATTCCTCAATGGCAAAGTTAATCTGAGAAAATAAATCAAAGTTAGAAATAATTGGCTTACACAAAAGAAATAAGGCACCTTAAATAGTTTATGTCTGAATCTTTATCAAATGGGTTTAATTTTGTGCAAAACATCTGAACAAGAAAAAAGAAAAATAATTCAAATGTAGTTTTAATAATCTTGAATACTTACATTCGCATAACTAATCCAAAATAACTGGTCTGTGCTAAAATTTTCTCCAGGTAAAGGCTTTTCATTAGAGTGCTTTTCACACCACAGTTTATAAGCCTGTAAACAACTTAATAAATTGTAGGCAGAATATGAGGTTAAAAAATTGTTACCTTTTGAGAAATGTCAATACCTCTAAAATAATTTAGACCTTCTTTAGCTATATCAGGATTGCTGTGAAACTTTTATTTTTTTCTTATCAATAATCAATACCGTAAGTTCAATTTAGCATTACCTTGTGCTGCTTATTAAAACAGGATAGCTTATCTCCTAGGTCATTTGCACTTCCTGAAAATCAATCTGGATCAATGGCACACTTATTTCGATTGAAAATATTTAATGACCTTGTAATTTTGTAACGAATTTGGACAATTCTTTGCTGATTAGCACACCCAAACTACCAAAATTTGTATACATTGGTTTTTTTGTGACTTGGAAAACCTCTTGAATCATCACAATTGGAACATCTGTTAAAATTATATGAAAATAACACATTACGTATAACCTTGGTTTACTATCTACACAATGTGTTTGTGAGATCCAAATAAAAAACTTCAAGGGCAATAGATGCTCCACCATTTTGATCCCAACTAGGAAAAAGTTTGTTATTTAACTGCACTCAAAATAAACATAATTTGAGTGACTCACTTGTTGACAATACTTTTTCCGTGTTGAGCGTATTTAATACTTTTATCAAAATAATGTTTTTTGATTTTCTGAAAATTTTCAAAATATTCGTCTTTGTTGAAAGACAACTGAAAATAAAAATTGGTATTGTAACATAAGCAATTGCTGCATACATTCGTACTCACAGTATAGTATAGATTTTCGATGTTAGTAAAGTTGGCTAATTCTTGCGGATAACCAATGAAAAAATTTACATCAGCGAGCTGCAAAGCAAATATGTTTTTAGGAGTTTAGAAATAATTTAAAAAAATATACTTTTTGTTTTATAAAATGTTTGACGGTATAATTCCATCCTGTCAAGTCGATTGTAATAAAATAAGCCAATCTGATGAGATTTGACATTTCTTTAACGATCTCCTTTGCGTCGTTATTGACGTATTTTATTAAGTAAAAGGCGCCAATTGGGACTGAAAAATATTTCATTGCTGTGTCCAGACAATAATGCTGCCTGTGCTCTGTAAGTGAATTACTGCCAACCACATTCCTCACGTTTTGATTTAATAAAGGAGCCAGGTTCCAGATGGTTCTTGCAGCAGCATAATTAGCTAATGTCCTTTAGTGAAAAATAATTAAAATATTTAAAATAATTGGTATTGATTGACTCGCTCACTTCGAATCTGTTTTTTCCAGCAGTTCTGCGAATTTTGGAAGAAATGCTGGTGAGTCCACAAATATTGAATCCTTGTAATTAACAGTGTATGGCAGGAAAGCGGTCAAATAAGTTCGCCAATCAACCTTGAAATAATCAACAGTTTAATTGATTAAACTGAAACATGTTGACATTATAAAGTAACTGTATACTTGCGGGACCAAATTTTGTAATTGGCTTATATTCATCTTCACTATTCTTTGATTATTTAAATTGAAGTTATCCCAGTATCCCTGCAAATTGCAATTAATTTAATCAGTCAAGTTTTGTGTGTACTGAAATTGCTTACATGTTTTGCTACTGTTTCAAAGTAATAAACATATCGCATTTCAGAGTAAGCTGTTTCGTTATCAGCACCAAACAAAATTGCCAATTTTACTAGTTTTTGATAATATTCTTCATGTTTAGATTCGTCAGTAATTGATGTTAAACCCAAATTAGCCGATGATAACTAATGTTACGCTACAAGTAAACATTTGAACTCGTAAATACAGTGTAATAAATACAAATACTTACCCCTAAGCTCAGTTTGAGTCCATCGATTCCCGTATCAAATGCTATTCTCGGTTCAAAGAAAAAATTCACAGAAACATTTGCTACTCTATATTTGTTAGCTAATTCTTGCCAGGTGAGGCTACTATATCTCCATTTTGATTTAAGTACAACAGGCCAACCACCAACTAAATCAAGGGTCTTTTGGATTGGACGTAGACCCAAATATTCAATCTTATCTAACAAGAAGAAAAGATAACATTCAAATTTTATAAGATTATAAATTTCTTTTAATTTACCTGTTTGAATACATGATTGGTAAAATACTTTCAGTTTTTCAATTGTTTTAGGTTCATTTCTTGACACTGGTGCTTTTATTATATCTGAAAAAAACATTTTATCTTAGTTTGTATAATCTAGATATGTAATTGTTTATTTATTTATACCTTGTAACTTTTTTTGGGCGTCTGTAATTAATGAATCAAAGAAGCCTTTATTTTGCACATTTTTTTTCTTCATGTAACCACCACATGAAAACTGATGAAAATCGTCACAAGGGTCATGTTTAAAGTCACCATTCTCAGCGATTACACTAGCTATGAAAACGATTTAAAAAAATAAATTTGCAAGGTCGCTGAAATATCATTTTTTGTACCTGCTCTCAGACAAGTTGAAGTCATACACATGAAGGAGCTTTCAGCACTTTGATTTAATGCTGTAAAATATTGTTCAATAATCATCATAAATACAAAATAATATTTCACTCACCACTCGGATTTTCTTTCTCTTTCGTGCCTCTAGCCATCATAAGGCTCAATTCAGCAGCTAAAACGGCACAAGCGCAAAGCAAAAGCATCGCCAATAATCCAAATATCCATTCTGTGCTACTGCGCTTTCTGAACGGATAAATAAAGATTTATAAGTATATTCAAGATTACTTTTTGTGAGAAATCGTACAGCCTTTCCACAACAACAACTTTTTCCTTGATAGGTGTAGATACTACAGCATTCTCATCGGTGACAGCATCTTCACCTGATTCGTTCTTTTGAATTAAAGTCATTGCACTGCTCGTTTTATTGCGTCGAAAGAAGACGCAAACACATTTCATGTTGTTATTGCATGGGCCATAAGCTTGTGTTACATCCCACAGTAGTCTGCTGTCAAACAAAAACACTAGATTAATATTCAAGGGCTATAATCTCAAGTTATATATGTTTCTGAATTAATTTGTTAACCTTGAAGATTAAGTTACATAATTTGGCCCACTAGTGAACATGCTGCAGTGTGAATTAGAAAATAAGCTAAAAATAATTCACTCTTTACAAAAATTAAGATGAACGAAATTAAAGCAGTCAGTGGAGACAGGAAACACATGGGAATGTTTTATTTTTTGCTCTTATTAAACATAATTAAAGTTACAGTGAACTAATAAGCGTAAAAATATCATTAATAATAATGATAAGTAACAAAATTCTTAACAATTGTTTTAATGTTTTAAAGTCATTATGTAAAATGTTACAAAGTGAATGCACATAAAACTGAAAATCCTAATCCAGAAGATAAAACTGATCCGACATCTCAGATAGATAAGTTTAATAATGATTGTGTAGATACAACTTTATATTGACTTTACATTTGTAAAGCTGATTTTTTTTGCAGTGCACTAGTTAATTTTTAATTTTTAAAAGTTTCTAATAAAAATTGACCTAATCTTCAAAACGAGAACTGCTAGATTTACTAATGCAATTTTTAAATAAAAGTACTCATTTTAATATTTAAGGCTAGTATCTCATTTGCAATAGGTTGATTTTGAGATAAACCTTCATTTTTGAATTTTCTTGAACCTTTGGCTCTCTTTTGATACACAATTTTAATTTTAAATAAGCAAATCATCAAATGCTTTTCAAAAGTAGATCTTGCTAATTTCGCTCAGTGGGTCACCGGCATTAGTGACTGAAGAGTTTCACACAAAGTTAAAACGGTAAACCCTAATCCAACAGATAAAATACCTCCAACATCACAGATGGATTTAATTAATGAGTATGAATAAACTTCTTCAATTATTTCTAAAAGAGTTCTTGTGAAAAAGAAATGAATGTAAGTA
>JAQIXT010000687.1:0-26512 GCA_034700445.1 Stenotaenia linearis | reverse complement strand
CTGACAGCCTTAAAGCTGCGTTGAGATTAAATAAGTAAGTAAATAGAAATAAATCTCTGAGTAACCAGGAAACGTTCAAAACGTTCGAAATGTGAAAGAAACACTTAATTTCCTGCATATATTAAAAAAGTAATAAATCAAACAAATTCAAACACACCGTGGTTCACGCACGCAATCACGAACTCGACAAAACGACAACAAATTTTACCTGCACCGAATACTATCGGGTGGAGTAAACAGACTAAAATTTCCCTTCGCAATCAATCCCCAAATGTCCGACCTTCATTCTCTCCTGCATCTGCTTTCATTGACACCAAGACAGACAGCGCACGAGAGTACCATCTGCTAGCACGAGGGAGCAGTCACGAACTGAAAAGTTCCCCGCTACTACTACTAGTCTACCCAACTCCGTGGACCCCTTGAATGACAGCCAAAACAACCAATAGCCGCGTCTGGGAGGAGCCAAACCACCCGGCACGTTCAAAATGTTCAAAACGACTTCCAACGCATCGCCGCGTAACTACAAATTTATGAATATTAAACAAACAAACAAACAATCTCGTTTCTAAATTACTTCCACGTCATTAAAGTGTTTCAACTCCGAGCGAAACCGTTTCGACGCTCGCCACACCCACACCCCTTCGTATCGATCAGCGAAGCTGTGATACTCGGCGATAAGTACAGGGTATACTCGAATTATTTTCAAAATATCGATCGATATCTGGAAAAATGGACTATTAATCAATGTCCGACAAATTGATAATTAATCTTTTTTAACCGGACAAAATGTTTATCGCTTTTGCAATAAAAGGACAAAAAAGAAAACTGTTATGTGCAATTTTGCAGTATCGATAAAATTATATGACACGAGTGATTAAAGGACAGTTATAATGAACATATGTAGGACCTGTCGAATGGGAAAGGGGAGAAGAAGCCTCTTGAGGGTTCAGATTATAAAGGGTAATAAAATTTACTACTTCTCATTTAATTAATGTTTGCCAAGTTGTCCAATGCAAATCAATGACAGATAAAGGAATGAGGTACACAATTCCAAGTGCGTAGCAGTTTTCCCTGCTAGGCAGTGGTGTATACGTGAGAAACAAACACAATCGATTTGTTTTGATAAACATTCTGATTAATTTGGGGATTTTCCATATTAAATCCATTATGAACTACGATTTAAACATTTGTAAAAAATAATAAACTTTAAAGTGTTATTACTCCGTGTTACAAACTTTAATAAAATGTCATAAAACGGTGCTTGGACGAAATTGCTTTTAATATTATGATTCAAGTTTTTTGTTAATTTAAGTTTCATGAACATTTATTTCAAAATTTGGCTCTTTTCCCTTGTTTGTGTAAACTTTATTACAAAATTTCCATTTAAAATTGAATCACGCTTTCTGAAACTTTTTATGCGTTCTGCAGATGCTATTCAATGCCCAAATTCGCGTTTTTAAAAAAGAAAAAAAATATTTTATTTCAGCGAAAGCCTCAACTGTCAGTTCGGTAACTGCAAATACAGACAAGATTTATGTCTCACCTGAGCTTTGACTCATCGTCTCTCAAAATGCTACATTACTTCATCCCATCCAAGCTAGTTTCAAGTTACGAGTCTCTAGACACAAAACTTTCACTTTATCATAAGTTTTGTTAGAGTAATTTAGCATTTCCTTTGATCCTTCACGAAATATAAGCCATCACAGCTGCGAACCAGAAATTACTTCGACCTTAACTACTCATAATTAAAATTCCCACGTTAAATTTAACCTGCAATATTATTGGTCCAATCAAATTGGATTTTTTCACGACAATTTCATTTCTCGCTTGGGAAGCCGTAAAAAAATAAAATATAAAAGCTGGATTTCATTAATGTAAAAAAAAACTATAAAAATTTTAGTAATCTTAGAAACTGCAAAACACAGCTATAATTCTGAAGATACAAAGTTAAAGATCAAAGGAAAGGGTTGTGATGTATTGCTCGTATAAGTGGCATTTCTATTGCTACACATCGCTTCTCACCTCATTTCCAGACAATATTGTCGTACTCTAATTAGACGAACTGGGATTGATTTATTCTAATTCCTACAACTCCAACTACCTTGTGATTTAGCAAAGAATTTTGCGATTTATTTTATTCCTCATTAAAACTAACATTTTCCACCACAATTATTTTTATTGCGTGCTGTGCTAATAAAATACCGTAGGTAATTGTGGGAAATTTGGGGAAATTGTGGTTAAAGTTTTATCCCGGGATTATTAAAGAAAAAAATTATTACAAAGTTGAAAATAATTTACGCATTTCCGAGAAAAACTAAACGACTAATTTCAATCGAGGAATAAATTGAATTTTTAAAAGCACCTGGGAGTTATTGAAAACTGGGATTTATTGGATTGATTCCAATAGATTGCGAACAACGTTTTTTGATAAGTTTGTAGATTTATTGATCAAATTAAGAGGATTGTCCGATTTTTCTTCACTTCATCTTTAAACTTAAAGGCTAAAGTCGAGCAACTTCTGATCTATTAATCACCCATTAATCACAATCTATTTTAAATGCAAAACATGATGAAAGATGTGCAGTGAAGCATGAAAAATTGAAGCTTTCAAGATTATACGAATCCAGTTTAAAAGTTGATATAAATCAAACTGTGAAAATGAATTCAATGCATAATTTTTGATTAAACTTAAAACAACAGAATTCAATAAGTAAATAAAAACAATTATGCTAAATAGGACTTTGGGGGATCCATTTGGACTTTTATAACTGCTCGGGGCTCTCCACGATTAATCCAATAAATCGATTAATCAAAAAATAACATTTGTCCTTCTGTCCGCAAGATCAAAAAAATCGAGGAAAGTGTTGAGCTCAGATTAGGAGTTGATAAATGTCTTTCGGGCCAACTCCTTAAGTAAAAATAGTTGAGATTACGCTCAGGGCTTTTCTCTAATCCTGACATTTTAAAAAGCGCAAGTTAAGTTGCGTCAGTTATCAACCGATTACAGGCTGTTGTAATCCACTCAAATAATCCACTCAAAAAATTGGCTTTAGATTAGTCTATGAAGATAAATTTAAAAATTAAACAAACTTACCAAAGTGAAGTTTGATGATAATTCCATCGAATGAAGTAACGAAGGGTTAACTTGCCCAATACCCCCCCCCCTTTTTTCCCCTATATATTAAGCTTGGCAAAGACTCTAAAGACCCGGAAGTTACGAACGAGATGAAATTATCTCTGCAAATTTTCCGAGATTTATCGACCCAAAGTCCTTAAAACGACAGAAAATCCGTCATATTGGATTCCTTCCCCATAGGAACCAATGTTAACTTAATTCCTAAATATATTCAGTTGCATTTGAATACTTATTGTGTTTTTGTTAAATAAGTGAAGCATAAAATTTGAAATGCTTCTGTTTTTGAAATTTTGTTTTTTTGTTTGTTTTATAAACTTATATTCAAAACTGGAAAAAGTTGAATTTATTAAAAATTCATATCTTTCTATTTACATACGATAGATGAAAACCGCAACAAAGCTAAGAAAAATACTGTCAGTAGTAAGAATTAACTGTGTAATTCAGGAATTGAGTTAACATTGGTTCCTAAGGGGGAAAAATCAAACATAAAGGGCACATTTTTCTTGAATTTTTTCTTATAAACAAATCAAAAAAGCTCTCTCTTAAAGCTACATAACGCAATAAGTTAAAGCAAAAGCAAGCTAAAATATCATGATCAAAAATTGTAGCAAGCGGTGCACAACTAGAGCATCAAACTTCCTTTTCCTCTCAAATATTACCATCACATATGATTTAACAGGTGCAATTGATGAAGACTTTCATTTGGTCGTTTAAAGACGTGCACAAGATTCAAACTCATAGATACAGAAAATGAATTGCAGAAGACACTCTCCTGGACCTGACCACAGATCGAGAAAGAATGAAAGTGCCATTATCGTATCTAGTCAAGTCGGCCACTTCTACGTAATAATTCATGTGAGTTAGTAGCTTCAGCTTTCAAAATGTCCATCAACTATCGAGGATCTCAGATTGGAAGGAAACGTATGTGACTATTGCTTATCTCTCTCAAGAGTTCAGAGGTTCGCCAAGGGTCTATTACCAATCTTTTAACTTGACGGAGACTGTGGTCATCCATTTCCTTTTATGTCCGTTTGCGAGCAGGTTAATATCAGCGGCTGGCAGACAAGTACTGTATGATAATATCCAATGTGTCTCCCAAATCAGGACATTTGAAAAGCATGTTGCGCATTTTCAGATTGATTACTCCCATGAGTGGCACAATAAGGCACTTAGCCATTCTTCAGGAAGCCGTTAAGAAAGTAGTTAGTGATGCAGATATAGTTGTCACAAACACCTAAATGGCAAACCTTAACCCAAGAAATGGGTCTTTTGAAGTTTATTTTTGTATGTGGACCGATTTAGATAGTGTCCTTGGACAGGACCAATTTCATGACATTTCACTGTAACAATGTTGACTGTAATTGGTAATAAAGTCAGCTGTTAAGTTGTCAAGCAACACATTAGAATCATATTTTGCCCTGTAGGATAATTGAGTTAAATGTCAATTTTTTATGTTCTTATATATCTCTGCTAAAGAAGGATAAAAGCCCAAAACATCGCTTTATGTGTTCGGTTGTTAAAGACTACCAGAAGCATTACAGAAAGCAACCCCATGACAGTACAAAATTTACTGCGCCTTCAGAGTCATTTTCAATTATAATATACAAAAGTGTCTCATATCATACAAAAATTGAATTTTTTTGGTCGTAAATTATAATTAAAAGTTTAAAAATTATAACTGTTTATGTCTATTCCTAGACAGTAAAGACAGTAAAATGGTGAATGAGTTACAGCTTGACTTTAGTAGAAAAATTAAACTAGCCATTGTACGAATGTTCTTTGAGCATTCACAATGTCATCTGCAGTAAGTATACCACCTGTTGGTTGCCCGCTTCTGGGAACAAAGCTGTCAGTTACAAAAAGAATTGCAAGAATAAGAGGCTTCTAGTTCAGTTTAAAATTCCAAATTATTTTACGGGGTCCTTACTTTGAAAAAAAATGATTTAACTTTTTATCCTGTTTCAACATAAAATCGGAGGAAATTCCATCTCTCTACCTCCTCGTGGTCCCCCTGGTTACTTCACTTAATGTGATGCTAAAGAGAGCTCTGGTGCCTCTGGTTGCTTTGAGGTCACATTTTTTTCTAGTTCTCTTCTTGGATTTCTACCGTGGCTCTTCTTTTCTTTGGTCTGGTGGTTTTTGTTTCCTTGGTTGTTCTCAATAAATTTTGGAGGTAATGACTTGTGTAAAGATTTTATACTGGTATAAATATTTGAATTGTGTAAAAAATTTAAATTTGTGAAAAGTTTTTGACTCGTGTAAAGTTTTTGTTATTGACTCTGGTTGCGTATGGCCATAGTAGCCGCTGGCGACCATAAACAATATAAGGTCTATCTAATAGTTAATAAAAGCATTCAAATGTTAATTTTGATGAGCAAAAGAATCCTTTAAATTCACCAATATAATCATTTTACTAAGGTAAGAAGAATAAGAGATAGAGTCACTTGAAAGAAGAGATACACCTAAGCATCTTTTCTATAATTTCTTAAAGTAAAGAAAATTCACCTACGAAATAATGGATTTGATTAATAAAACAAACAGCTTTATCACCTAACCAGCTGGTTTATTTGTTATATAGCTTTGCTCATATTATTAAAACTGGTAAAAACTTGTGACAGCCCTAGATTTAAGAGAAAATAACATGGAACGACGTTGCTGGTACTACCATCAAACAAGAAATGCTGCAATCACGTTCATGTCACTGCACCAGCATGTAGCAGCGTTTTTCCTACTTCAAAGTATCAACCTCTGCTCTTTTTATTGCTGAATTTGAAATTGGTGGATTTTACTGTCAAGCTAAGGTGTTGTAAATATTAATTTTCTTTACAAAAGAATGTAATTTGTATTTAATTTTAAAAAATACTTGAGATTATTTAAAAAGTTCCATGCAATTACATCCAACCGTGTACGCCTATTGAAATTTTAATTCTTCCTTAACAAAAGATTCGGCAAATAAAGCGGAAACTATTTTCACGACAAGATTAATAAAAAGTGCTGAAGCAACTTCAAATTCATACTGCATTTGACATTCAATTCACTCCATTTTTTTCTCTTTAAAAAAAAAACTAAAAGTGAAACAATCGCAAGAATAATTTAATTAAAACCACATAAAAATTATATTGATCCAAGAAAAATTATTCTAAGCCTTTTTGTTTACTTTAAACCGAACTGACAAAATTTGCCATTTCTAATTAAAGCTTAATTATCAATTTAATTGACCTCAAACGTAAGAGTTTTAATCATGACCCAATTTAATTTCTCTTTTCAAAAAAAATTTTTTTTTAAATATTTCCATGGGAACCTGAAGCATATGAAACTTCCCCTTTATATAAGTTGAAAAATCCTCTGATTACCTCTCGACATTATCTTGGGAAAAAAAGCCATAATAAGAAGATTAAATAGCATCTTGAATCCTTATTCCAATTAAATCCAATGAACAAATAAAAAAAGACGAAACCCGAGAGTAAAAAGTCAACGACCCTTTTTTCGTTCCCAAAAAAAATAAATAATCCACCCTCCGATTATCCATCTTTCAAAACCAAAGACAATTTATCAAAACAAACATTCTTCAAAATCCCAAATCCCAATTAAAACCAAAACCAAAAACAAAAATTCCAAAAACATCACATTACAACAACAAAATATTTAAACTTAAATTCAAAATCTTAGAAAATAAACACATTTCATCTCCCCAGAGTCATGAAGATAAATTAACTGCATCTTATCTCATTTCTAATACCAACACTTCAATTTATAGGCAGCTATCAACATTTTTTTATCTCGCAGCGTCGAGATATTTTTTTATACTTTCAATAAATATGTTAAACAGCTTTCAAAAAACTTTTTAACGCGATTCGATCGAGTGCGAAATTGATTTAGAACAGCCAGCAATGATTTAAATGACTGAACGAGTAGCAAATAGATAAGACATTTATTCTGCACACCTAAGCCTTGCATCAGATCACAAGCCCTGCCATTAATGACAAATGTAAACTGTCAAAAGTTGCGGTTTACCAATATATGCGCTTGATAAAGAATATAAATTTTAAAGAAATGTTATTAGAAAATAAATTTTCTTGTACAAAAAAGTTTTAAATTACAAAATAAATATAAAAGGTGTGGTTTTTCACTTTCCTTTCATTTCCTCCGGCTTTCTTATCAATCTAGGAGTTAAATGCAAGTAATTATAGCTCTTCTCGTGACAACAAAGGCTAAAAAAGGCGAGGATGGATAGAAAAAAGAATTAATTCAGTAACTACAACTGCGAGTAAAATGCCACTGTCAACTGACAAATTTTGTTATCTAAAGGAAACTGCTTCCTTTAGCAAATTAAAGACTGCGAAGAGGCAGGACAAAAACACAATTGTCGTTTGTCGTCACGAAAAGAAATGTGGAAGCGCGAGGAGGGAGCACGAAAGTAATTTTACACGATTTTTTCTGCAAATGTTCCTCACTGGAGACAAATTAGCTGTCAAAACCGAAATATTTCATCTCGTTTTAAATTGTAATTTTTTTTTTTTAGATATAAAATTGAAATCAATGTCCCAATTCTAAATTGTCTGGATGAATAAATATTCTTTTGGATATTTTACAATTTTAATTCAAAATTAATTCAGAATTATATTTTGATGCTTCAATAGTCATAGAACTCTATTTTCATTCTTTTTTTTCTTGAAATTCACATAAAACTTGAAAAACAAAACTGTAGAAAAAGTAACATTCTTTAATTGTGGTCATTTCTTCATCTTAATCGCAAAATTAAATTACTACATATTTTTTGTTTCCAAATATTCAATAAGCTTCAATTAATTTCTAATATTTTCTCCACTTTCATTATGCATGAGAAATTGAAGAAATTTAAATTAAAGCGCTTTAATTTACAAATTATTTTTGATTTGCCTAATGACGCAACAAGCTAACCAAAAAGTTCTTAAAATTTCAACCACCGAATCAATAGCATTTAAAGCAAAATAAAACTAAAACTAAATATAAATAAACTACAGCTCATTATTTACCACAAACCAACGATTCAGTTATTTCAATAACCATACCATCAAACTTCATAGTACAAGTATCACTGGGGGAAAAAAAAGATTTACAAAAACTTACGTAATTAAATTTATTGTAAAAATTTAATTTACATTACATTTAAGTTTACAAACACTTGTAAAACCACAATTTACAAAATTTACAAAAGCTATTTAAAGTGTGGTTTTAATACCGTAAATATAACACCTTTTTCCACAGTGTTTAACTAGAAATGCACTACCGCAAACTCACTAAATGGACTTACAGGTCGAACCTCGTTATTACGAACCCGCTTATTGCGAATTCCTCGTTTTAACGAATTTTTTAAAAAGTTTGGTTGGAATCCTATCCATTCATTCAATGTTAAAAAATTCAGATATTACGAACTCTCGATATTGCGAACAGATTTGACGGTCCATTCGAGTTCGTTATATCGAGGTTCGACCTGTATAACAGATTATAACTCCACAACTATAACTTTATAACGAGAAACGCACTTCAGCAAACTCACATTACACACTCATTTCTATTTACTGTTAGAAATTTACGACATTTATAACAAAATCGATTTTGATGTTTGGTTTTGCAGACGAACGGAAATGTCGAGTCCCTATTTTTAATTTTTCTATTTTTTCTATTGAAAATAAAGTCTTTTTGACTTTATACCGTATCCACAGCAACCGTCGACTCGTAAGCACGCACGTTATCGACTCGATTTCATGCTGATTAATAAAAAATAAAGCCGTTAAAGCACGAACCACGCGCTCAAAAACGGTTCCCCATGGTGCTATGTCCAATTAGAGCGACGGATTTTATTTTTAGTCGAGCTAATTTTATTCGTACCAAGTAAAATGACAAGTGAGGTGACAAGAGATCGTGTTTCGCCTTGTTTGTTGCCATGACAACCAACTAATGGCTGGAATTTGCTATTTTTTCACCCTCCAACAATCTCGAGGGATAGAAATGAAATATGCATCCAATTTCAAACCTCAATGGACTTTTTTCTTCCTAATCTCCATAACAAAGACTGGAAAAATGAATAAATGAAAAAACTTTACAAACAATTGATGGTCGCCAACAGCATCGCTATCGCCAGATCGATACTGCTCAAGAGAACTAGTATTTCTACCGCAAACAACCTTATGGGGTATTTCGTCCCCCGACCATGTCTAACTTCTCTTGTGTCCACTTCACATCGACATCCAACATTTTCCCTATCTCAAACACAAATAGCAATTCACCGTCGCGCAACTTCGATTCAAATAAAGCCGAAATTCGCTAGAAATTCATCAAAATTCATCAACAAAATTACCTTCTTTACATTTCCTGCATATTTCCCTTTATCTTTAACCGGAACTTATCAAAATTGTTCATCAAAATTCCTTATTTCACTTTCAATTCCTTCAGGTCGTTTGTGCTAATCTAATAAATCAGAAAAATAAAATAATTAAACACGCGGTTAAATTATACCTAATTATATGTTTATTTTATCCAAAAAATTATTACCAAACCTGTTCCCGTCGCCCTTTACAACAACTTTGAATTGTTCACGGGTCATTAATCCTCAAAAGCACTGGTCTATGGATCAAGTTCGATGAAAACGCAACGTAAGGTCAACAAAATGCGAGCGAACTGTCATTTTAAACCCGAAATGCGACGTTAACGCAGTTTTTAACGTGAATTTCTTCATGCACAATAACCCTAAAGGCCTCCCTCGTTTAGCTGAAGGGTTAAACATTCATTTCGACTAATGGGAGCGAAATTAAAAATGTCTCGTGCTTTGTTGTGAATGTGAAGGCAGTTAACGATAATGATGGTAAAATGATAAATTTTTCCTCTCTTGGCGTGACATCGGGATATATTCTCACAGTATACGCCGTTAAACGATGTGATTATGATAATTTCACCGATCACGAGTGTTTTTCTCCACTCAAACTGAAGACTAAATTTAAATAATCATTTTTAAATGAAAATGTTTGTTTTCCGCACGGCGCCATCTTTAAAATCTCGATAATCCGGCTCGAGACTATCAAGATGGCGGTTTCAATGCAGATTTGTTTAAAAATTAATTCATAATTAATTAATTTAATTTAATTTAATTTAATTCCATTTTTTTTCGTACGGTTGCATCTTGAAAAACAATTATTGGACGAATTTTGATTCGACGAGTTTGTAATTCTTCGAGATTGTGAAAATGGCGGCGCCTGTAGCCGATCTATGTGATAATTTTGCGGTTATTAATAATTTGTAACGTTTGCCGGGGAAATGAGTTCGGAGCTGGGTTAACTATCTTAGTTTCTTTCGTTATCAATATGAAAAAAGAAAAAGAAAAAAGAAAGTATATCAAAACCTAATTTTGTTATCCCCTCGTGCAATTTCCACACTCCCATTCCAATTTACCATGATTGCAAAGCGGATCTGAAGGCTGGAGATTGAAAAAAAAATTAAAGGAAAGAGAAAAAAATCCCTAGTTCCTGCAACACGAACATTATTCTATCAATCAACGACTGAAAGGTTTTCGGTGAATGAATACCTCTAATTTTAAAGTGACTTAGAACAAAATAAATGTGTCGAAAGCAGTGTCAGTTGGGAAAAGAGTTCAGAAAATATCGAAAGTCAGGCTGTTGAAGAGAATGTAGTAAAATTTATTGACGAAAACCAAAATTTCGGATAAAAACATGTCGAAAAGTCAAAATTTTGAATAAAAATGTATCGAAAAATAAAAATTTCTAGTAAAAATGTGTGGAAAAACCAAAATTTCTAATGAAAATACATCGAAAAACAAAAATTGCTATTAAAATGTCTTGAAAAACCAAATAAAAAATGTCGAAAACCAAACTTTCGAATAAAATAAATCCCAAATTTAACGTGAAAAACACTCAACACTCAAATTCCCAAAATTTTCACAAATATTTATTCACTCCCCCCCCCCCCCCCCCTTTCAATAACTTCCAAACATTTATTTTTCCCAACATCACTCACTCACACACAACCACCTTCCAAAACTCAAAATCACTCCAAAACCCCAAACTCTCCATGTCTCCACATGATTTAATCATGGCGCCAGCTTCCTTCGACTAACAACTCCACCACTGACCACCACTAATAAAATTTCGGCCATACCAGATGGCTAATTCATAAAACTCACAATCCATTACCAGAGGGTGTATGAACAACTTGTTCCTCTAATAATGAGTTGGGCTGAAGTACATCTGTCATTTCAATTTCTTTTTCTCATTTTTTTCTTTTTTAAATTTAAAAAAAAAATTTTATTTTCAATTCTCAATAAAACAAAATTAAAACATGTCAGATGGCTTCTTGCAAGCTGTTCCTTTTACCTTGAATTTTCCCCATTAACTTCCTTCCCCTAAAGGGGAGGGGTAGATGGGAATTGGGAAATGGGGTGCTGGTGAATGGATGGTGTTGGTGGAACCCCATTTCCAAATTTCTGCCATTTTTGGCGATTGGTGATTCAAATCGGTCAATTTATTTTTATAACCTTTACTCGGTAAACTAGGCTTAATTAAAACATGAGTCATTGGATGGAATAATTTTAGTGTTTGGACAAGAGGGTTAAAATATAGTTTTAATTGATCCAATTTGTCAATATGTATGGATGAATGTTATTAGTTGTTATCTGCCATGTAAATGTGACTAATGATAAGTTAATCCTGTTTTGTTTATGGAGAATGGAGTGTGTAATTAGATGGTGTGTGAAAAAATGGGCATAAATTCTCAAAATGGCAAGTAATAGTTGGTATTTGAGTGTCAGGTTTGTGTTTGGGATGTTGTTTAGTAGGAATTATGATTTCTCAGTGATTTTTCTTGATTTTTTAAATTAATTTTTAGTGAAGTTTCATGAAATTTTATTACTTTTCAGTGATATTTCATTAAATTTCATAGTTTTTGAGTGATATTTCATGAAATTTCATAGTTTTTCAGTGTTATTTCATGAAATTTCATAGTTTTTCAGTGTTATTTCATGAAATTTCATAGTTTTCAGTGTTATTTCATGAAATTTCACAGTTTTTCATTGTTTTTCACTCATTTTCCACAACATTTCACAATTTTCCACTAATTTTCCACTATTTTTCATTACATTCAAACTTGCACTCTTTAAAAAAGCATAAAAAAGCAAAACTCCAACCCAATTCATCCTCCTACCACTCAAAAACCGAACACGCCCGAACCTCCCAAACCATTTCTTAGCTTCCTCCAAGCGTTGTAACACGCACCAAATATAAAAATTGCTTGACAGTTCTGACTTTTCCTTTCTCCAAAGCCGGTTACCTACAAACACCTTTCTGTAAACTACAAAGGGGAGGCAAGAACAACACTAAACTCAGTCAGGGGTCTAGCTGCAGTAGGCTCTGCAGTAGGACCACTCGTGAGTCAGCCTCAATAAATTTTAGCGTCTCCCGCCAAACCCATTCAACGGCCTTCTGCTGGCGTGGCCATGCCTGTCACCGAATAAAAGTGTGCGCCGAAGAGTGAGTCCCGTGAGGTCGGGCGTCCCGCCTTTCGCCTGAAAAGCGCCCTTGCCATCTGTTATTCGCTGCCCTCCCTTTGCGAACGTGTTTTAAGGCCACGTTTTGTACTTAGCGAAGCGCCGATCATCGTTTAACAGACCTTAACTTTCGCGACTTCCTTTCAGTGGATGATCTTTCATTTTGTTTACGCTTTGTTGTCACTCACGTCGTGTTTCCAAGGGGTTTGATAAAGGAGGTCGAATGGAGAAGGGAAGAAAAAATGCCGCGATTAAAAGTCGAGAATTTAAATATTGAAAATAAAAATATCGAAAAATGTCGAAATTTAAATTTTCGGAAACTTAAATCATGTGAAAAGAAGTCGAAAATTCAAATGTCGAAAAGTGTCGAAACTAAAAATATAAGCGTTAGAAGATGTCGAAAATAAAAATGACAAAAAATGTCGACAATAAAAATGTCGAAAAGAATGAAAAACCTTAATTTCGGATTTCGACATTTTATTTTTATATTTTCATTCTTTATATTTTTATATTTGGACATCCTCCATCACTTTGCGCACCGTTTCGACGCACCTAGCTAAACAAAAAGGCGAAAGTGAGCAACATTTAATTATTTATCAATTTAATTAAACCAGACTTTAAATCATTCGTATCGCGGCCACAATTCACCGCTATCGGGGCAATTTATCGCCATAAAACACCATTCAGGTCCCGTATCGGATAAATCCTATCGTTCATCGCCTTTACATAAAATGATTATTAAAAGGAGAATTCCTACCTACCGATAGAATCGCGTCACGCCTTTTGCGGAAATGTAGGTCACCGTTTATGAGTAATTACAAAATGCTGGGTGTTCGCTGCCCATAAGTTGGCTTCAATTTATCGTCGAGTTCTCGTTCCATTATGATTTGTGTTTCAATAAAGAATACAATGGAGTCGCGTCATGTCCGAAAATTCATCACCGATTCAAATTCAATTCATTTCTGCCACTTGTCTCGTCAATCACGAATACACTTAACGTGTCCTGCTCAAGTGTTGACCATCACATACCTGGCTAAAATCCATTTTGTTTCATAAAAGGCGATATTATTCAAATTTTAACACAAATTCTTGGATTTTAGATTTATTTGATGATTCATATGGATTTTAAGTTTCCCTGACGTCGTCACCGTAACTCAAATTTGCGCTAATAAATGATAATTCAAAGCTCGTAATTTTCGGGTTCATAAATCACGACCCGTGCAATAAAAAAACGTAAAAACGACTCGAAAACTCGAATAACAATTTATTTTTAATTCCAAACGGTACATAAAATTCACGGAACATATGCTACAACAAATTCTTACACAAACATTAAAATGATTTATTTAATTCCCAAGGTCTGACTGTCTCGCGCCATAAAAAGACCCATCACCAGTTCTATCGTCATCTCATTTGTTATTTACTTCTTTCCCCCCACTAACCGAAAAAAAGAAACTTCTTTAACACTTTTTTCTCGGAATTTCATCTGAATGACATTCGATTCAATCGGCATCGTAGACAAAACCCCACAGCGATCATCCATTTCCGTCACGGTCGGGCCTTCTCATTCATCACCACGACCACACATTTCACAGGAGGACAAGTTGAGAGCAGGCCTCCCTAAATTATGACACCCCTTTAACCCACCAGCTGTCGCTGACTACAACTTGCGCAAGTCAATGCGCTCAGCTTGCATAAACTATAAAAACACTCCATTCTGTTTTCTTCTTTCATTTTTCTCATTTTTCTAATGGCACATGATAATTTTATTTAACGACAACTCGGGGCCTTCGCTTTGTTTTATAAACAAAAGAGCGTTAAATCTTGTACCTATAGTACCTCAATCTACAAAAATTTGGCCGATTTGCAGTTTTTTAAAAAGTTTTTCTACAGATTTGTGTACACGGTATTTTTTTTTACACGACTTTGACAGCACGATCCAAAAAATAAACCAATTCTGTTTTTACACTGTTTTTCTTTTACACGGTATTCACGTATCCACCGTATAATGAAAATGAAAACGCTGCAAGAAGTTATACAAACATAGTTGGATGTTTGATCCAGTCTTTCATTAACATACATCTGCTTTCTTGAACTATAAAACCGCGCATTCTGTTTTCTCCTTTAATTTTTCTATTAGCGTATAATAATTTTTTGTCTCGTATGTAAACTCTTCTTCTCATTTGACATGACGTAATAAAATTTTCATGCGTGAACACGTAACAGAAAAGCCATGAAAAACACCAGGGGGCCAATTATTATTTCCTTAATACTTCCTTTCCATGTTATCCTATGGTAATTAGGTTTATGCATTAAAACAGTTTTCGTAAAAAGCGCCTCACCAGCAAGTAAATAGATGAATTCTGTAATTTGATTTACTTCCTCATCCCCCAAGATGCCATGCAATATTCATAACCACACTGCGAAAACAAAATGGCCGACAAAGCAAGAATTCTAACCGTTGTCTTTTAAGTGTGAGCTGCAAATTGCAATTAACAGCATGTAGAGAAAGGAGAAAAAATGGGGAAAACTAGTTATATAAACTTTGCAATTTGTTCTTGTCTTCCTCACGACATCATAAAAAATTCAACAATCATCCTTTAATCGTTACATGCACCAGAAAAAAAGAAATAAATAAAAATGCAATAGTCATAAATGTAATTATAAGATAAATTACTTTTTAAATTTTATTTATAACTCCCGTAATGCAATTACCATAAATATTTAACGATTTAAAGAAATGCGAAAAAAAAATCACACGGAATTACAACCGAAATCAATTGTGAAATACAAAATGGCGTCATTTACACTGCCAATGTTTAACACGAAGATAAGCTGGGAGCCATTTTTCTTTTCCCTCCCAATTTTATTTTTATTTTTTATTTTCTCCACTCTTGCTCGAGCTGTTTGCATTGCACTTTTCATAAATTACTCGGCGCCCCTTAGTTTTTCCATCGTGCAGCTGCGTGTCGAATAACTCACACGCCATCAATCTTCACCGGTCCCTTTAATAACCCTTGTCGCCATTTTGTTTTCTCTTTGCGCTCTGATGGTCTTTAAAATTTTATTTTAAGCTCGTATGATTAACTCTCGAGAATAAAAAACACAAAAAAAACGAACCAACCGTAGAAAATTTGTAAATTAAGTACATAAACAAATTAAGCGAAGCTGAAGCGTCGTTTTCTTTGCGCTTTTATTTTCGGAATTCGCAAACTTAATCGCCTTTACACGTTCAACATTAAATTAAAATCACCTCATTTCACATCTCTGCCATTTATCTCTTATCACCGCCACCCAAACCAACATTAATATCGAAATTTTTATTAACTAATCCATTACGACCTTTCACCTTCTCAACCTTGAACCGACATTCCAAACTTTACGCCACAACCCCACCCATTTGCACCATAAAATACCCTAGGTGAACAAAAGTTAAAGTCATTAAGAAGAATCTAAAAATGTTGATTCTCGTGAGTAACCGTAATCAATTATAATCGTGAACAACTCAGATTAACCAATCAACAGATAATTTTAAATTTGCACACGCAAACTTAATATTTGTTTGTTTCTTTGATCACTTTAATTAAAACCTGCTTGTTAATCCAAATAATCAACGATAAATGTTGGTTTTTATATAAAGAATTGTAAAAATTCAAATAATCACTTTACCTTTAAACGCACTCGTGCAAACGCGAGAAAAAAATTTATTTCCCATCTCGTAATGATAATAATAAAAGATTTTAATAAAAATGCGAGTTATTCAGTTGATGAAGTTGAAATTTCAATTTCAACAACAGTCAAAAACCTCGCACGACCACAGAAATTCTCATAAACTCGCGCTCCATTGCACGAAATGAACGAGATTCCACTTTAAACAACAATCTCATCATCAACAATTGCTATGACCGTGGGCACACAGTAGCCCAGTAATTTGCCAGTCCACCCAACACACCCTTGCCTGCAGTCAACACCGACAGGAATTCAAATCCTAATTACTTCACCTTCGTAATAATATTCTGCTCTCTTCAAATGCGCGCAAACTGAAAACAAAGAAAAATAAATTACAACTTGAGCAAAAACCCATCAAGTGCAGACATTACCGGGTCTTCTAAATGAAGTTTCTGGTTCATCAACGACGTTTAATTGAACTTTCTGCAATCAAAAGGAAAAAGTAAAATCATTAATTTAAAAAAAAATACTTATAGGTTCATGAAATATAATTAAAAATTTGATAAATAAATTCGGGCGAAGAAAAAAAACGGTAAATGACCTCTAATTAATGTTTGGCGAAAGGAAAAAACATCTTCCAAGGTCATTTAACGAGTAATTTATTACCAAAAAGTTAAATAAACGTTATTTTTTGCTAATTACCTTAGATTAAACTTAGTTATTTTCATATATCTCAAAGACGAAGAGAGATTTTCCTCGCTAAGCAAAATTTGTGGCCATCTGTCCTCCCAAAAAGCATAAATAATCATTACTTAAAACAGATTTTCAGCTGATTAAGCTTCATTACAACTGGCTAACATTAAACGCAAAGAGAAAAAAAAGAGTAACATTTTCCTTTCTTCCATAAAACCACTTCCCACCAGCCTTTGCAACAGCTTCTGGTTTTCATTACCACCTTTAACCACCCCTCTCCCATCCTTTTCACATCCTTCCAACAGAAGGAGGGAGTCGACCAACAAGTCAACTCCAAAATTGCATTCCAACACAAAAAGCAAATCTGTCCAGGAAATCCTAATTACAGCTTGCAGCACCACTACTTTGACCATGCAAGACAAAATTGAAGAGCCGCAGGCACCCAGCATTGGATTTTCGCCATTTTTTCATCCTTAATTTTTTTCCTTCCCTCACTTTTGTGGACAAGTGGGGAGAATTTGAGAGGAAAGGAAAAAAAGAGCAAGCAAAAGCACGCCAAAGACAAACTGCGAGCAACTGCCATTGATTCGCACATGGCGGCCATCAGTCATGTGATCATATGACAGGAAGAAGTTGGTAGAAGACATTCTCAGCTGGCGTTCGAGCGGAAAATGGCATTAACAGTCAGGTCCTTTACAGTTTGCCGTATCGAATGACGGCGGTGCAGTAAAGTATGCGCTACGCATGCGTAAACGAAAGTGGTTTGTTTGGTTGCCTTGGATCTTCATATAACGGATAGATAGATCGAGAAAGACTGTGTTTGGTCAAGTGGTGGTGTATGCAATTGAGTTAAGTGGATGTCATCAATCTCACTGCAGTTTGGTAGAAAATCAAACAAGCCAAGAATCAACAGTTCGTTGTCAGGATCGCATTTAAGTTTTTTTTTGTTTTCGAGCCAAAAGAAAAAATTCTAGAAACGAAAAAACATTTGACAACTAAATAAAAGGATCAAATAACTTGTTTTCCAAACAGGAAAAAATCTAAGAAGACACTAGATAAGGTTACCAATAATCATTAGAAGAAAAAATTAAGTTGTAAAGCTCGTAAGTGTGCAAAACCGCAATCGTAAAGCCCAAAGGCGATGTGAAAAAAGAAAAAAAATAAAAGATATAGTAGTAAAAGCTCTTAATATTTATTATCTCGAGTTACATCAGTTAATTTCAATTTTTTTACAAAAAAAAACATTTTTTTGAATTTTTAAACTAATTATACAGAAGAATGTAATTTTCCTTCAGTGTAGGTGGACAACATAATTGTAAAACAGGAAGAAAACTAGTCGAATAAATTTACAAGAAAACTACTGACCACAATTGCAAGAGTTGACAAGAGCGTATGGGTAAACCACACTCAAACAAAATAAATTAAAACAACGTTAACTGATGCCAAGTTGGCAGGCTTTGCTACCGAAACCGCTGAATACACACACTAACGTTAATGATAACAATATACATATCAAAGTCAACAAATCTTAAAACAGGATTAATTTGTTTTGCGATAAATTTAAAAATGAAAGAAAATCCTCGAGCGAGGCAAATTATAAAAGCATAAAAATTCTATTTGAAAAGAGGACATTTTTACGGTGAAGTGCACCTTAAAGGTAAGAAAACGCAGCATGGAGTCCTATAACTGGTTGTAACTTGCTCTGCAACAACATCTATAGAATAACCATTACAACAATCAGTGTCAGTTCCCATGATGAAGGGGAACACTGGTTTTTGCAAGGTCATGAAATTGAACGTAGTTGCACGAGTTAACATGAATAACAAAGTACAGTATAAATATTATCAATTTTTTTTACGTCATACGTGTTTTTAATTTTAAAATATCAATACCATAAACCAAAGTTATTTGAAATTGTTTTCTTTTTTTAAAAAAATGAAAACTATCTCTGATGTATCTTAATGGATTTTTTTCTGAAAATCTCTCAAATTCTTTGCCTAATGGCCAATGAGTTTTTAAAACAATTATCACACAGATAAAAATATAAAATTATTAAAAACAATTTGTATTTTAAATTGATTTATAATTACATTAATAATAACATTCCTCATTCAAATACCTCTAGAAATCCTTTGTCAAGACCAAAACGTACTCTTAAAGAATCCTCCCAATAAATCATTACTTCGTAGCACACAAACACAAAGAAAACAACCCATATTTACCTCACTTTCATTACGACCCTTCACTATTACGTTTATCTAACAGGATTTGCTTGCTCTCAGTTTTAAATATAATAACAAAATCATCATTTCCCATGATTTAACATCCAAAAATAACAGCTTTTAGTAACACCCAATTGATAAAGTAGTTCCATCTTGAAACCAATTTTCAGCATTTCCTCTATCCATAACCGAGAGAAAAAAACTTCTTTCCTTTTACAGCATTTTCCATTAAACCAGAGTTCCGTCTTTTCCTAACTCCAGTTCAACGTTCAACCACCCAGAAGCAAATTAAGTCAAATTAGTAGTCTCCCTACCCCCAAACTTTTCCCTTACGGGCCAAAAGGACATGTGACAAGTCTTTTCCACTTGGCCAAACTTGGCATTCTTCAGCAAAAGCTAACTATAGAAACTTATAGCGCATTTTATAATTGTCTTGTCCTCTCACTGTCTTCTGCACCACTGGTTTCACTACCCGAGGTCATTGCACCGTCCTATTATTTTCAGCCTCGTTGAGTCTAATAGATAAAGTAAAAGAAAAAAATTAAAAAAACTCGTTAATTCACAATAAAAATGCAATAAATAGAGAGAATGGTGACCTTTTACCTTTAATATATTTCTTTAAAATAAAAAATAAAAAAATTAAAAAAAAGAAAAGAGAAAAAGAGAGACGAATTTTAATCTTCTAAGATGGCAGGTGCCTGGCACTTGTGTCACTACTCAAGAAAAATTACTCTTTTCATTCATTTTCTCCATACTAACATTATTAAATGAAAAAAACTTTTGCTACTTTTAATAATATCCTTCTTCCATACTAACTTTCATCAACATTACACCATTTTGTTTTTTTTTCCCCCCAACTTTTTTATTTCTGTAATCTCAATTTACTCTCAAACTTTTATCACACTTGGTTCCTAACAACTGCCGACATTTGAAAATTTAAAAACACGCCAAAATCAAAATCAATTTTCTCTTTTAAGTGTGAATGTATGGCACTTCCGTTTCAATAATAACAAGTTAAAAAATCAAACAGGAAAATTCATAATGGCACTTTCCCCACCCATTTTCCATTCCAAATGGAAAATTAATTTAACATTTTGGTCTTTGTTGTTACATGTCTGCTCCACTACAATGTTTTATTCACTCCAGTCACATTAGGGGCACTTAATTAAACCCTGACTGCATTAATATTTACAATGCGACTACATAAGGAATAACTAAACAAACACCTTCTGGGAATCTATCAATGTGTTCACTGCAATACTCATGACAGCTTCAACGTGTATTCATTCCAATAATGAACAAAATATTACTTTAAAGTATTAAATATTTAATTCATTAAGTGGTGGTCATTGGTCAGAAAATTATAAAAAATTTAAAAGAAATTTAGATCTCGGTAAAATTAAAAATAAATATTTATGGATTGCAAAGTGTAAACAAAACAATTATAGATCTTATAATATTTATAATTACGTTTACGGAAGTTTATGAAATACATTTACGTACCGAAGACGATCAAATGAAACATTTATTCAGTCGTAGAGCAAATATTTAGCTTTAAAATGATAAAAAATTGCAATATTTCAATAAACATTGAACATTTTGTTTAAAATAACAGACGAGAAATGATTTCACGTATTTCGTGTTTGAAAAACGATAATTTCCAATGCTGGTTTTACGTTGGTATTAAATCTGAGATGCATGGCACAGTTGACAGTCGGCCATCAACTGATGCTGGCGATCGTGACAGGATATAATTTCATAGTTTCAACTCCAGTGTCGGCCAGATTCGATTTAATTAGCCGATTAAGGCAGCGAGTGCGTGCAACATCCATTGCATCTGATGCCCACTTCAACGCCGTTCATATAATGGCATTTCATTTCTATCAATCGATTTTTTTAATTTCAGGGTTTCAATTACTTCGGAATTCATCGCCAAACATTTAACTGGAAATCAATTGTACCGAAATTTAAATTACCCTCGGAAAATTGCCAAATATGTTAAAAATTATAAAAAATCCAAAGAATTTTATCTAAAAAATATTTAAATGAGTGAAAAAAAATTCCAAGCATTTTTTCCATCGAGAAAAAAGTTTACACTGATGAATAAATTAATCTCACGACTTAATAAAAAAACATTTAAACATTTCATTTCGCTTTGAAAAAAATCGGACGGCAATAAACTATGAATTTTTCACTGTAGTGTCAAAAGGAGGCCATACTTTACAATCTTCTGCACATGGATTCATGCTTGTGATAAGATTTGCATGGGAATTTTTCCACATGCTGCGTGGTTCAATATGTTGAAGCATCAGTGGTTGAAAGCAAGCACAGTGTTTGTTGAATAAACTGAGCAAAGTTACCGACAACTAAGACGAATATCAACTACGCACGCGCCAATGCATCGCGAAATGAATTAAAACTCGCGATTATGCAAAAAGTTTGTTATTTTGCGAAAGAAAAGTAGTAATGGACATGAAAATGTTGGAAAGTGACACAACCGAGTTCAATAATTCAGTTGTTTGTAATTTATTCAAATTTCCAATCCTTTCTGTGTGAAACTAAGCATTACAAAATGGAATTTATATTAGGATATTAAAGAATAAACGACTGATGTCCATTTGAGAGCGTTTTCTCGTTTTGACATTTTGGTCGAAAATGCCTCTTAAGAAGAATTTTGATAAATTTGATGTTGACAAAAAAACTGACAGCCGTATCTGACGTACAGTTTCTCGCAGTTTTCTGCAAACGCCCGACTTGAAAAGGATACATGCATATTGCACTGTGAACTCTGAATTTCAAATGATATTCAAATCCCTTTAAAACGTGGAGCGGAAAAACAGTAAAAAAAAAACAAAATCAAACTAAAAAAACACATTATTCTAATAAATTTCCAAAATTTAACAAAATTTAACTAAAAAAACACAAAAAACAACCTTTTAAACAAATTACAAGCGCTACACTTCCCTGCAACACAAACATATATTCGAATAAACGCTGCGCTTATTTTAATTCCCTTCACTTCACTTACATTACAATATCACTAGACGTTTTATCAGAAACCATTTGTATAATACAACACTATACTGAATAATCTATCAAATTCAAGAGGTAGTACATGAGCAATCCGTGATAAATTACCGGCAATAACAACGCAACTCAAGCCGATAATTTCAGCGGAACCAGTGGTGCGAATGATTACCAATCGATTGATTCGATGCTAATGATTATCGTTATTATTAACGAAAAGCAAAGAACTTCCCATCCAAGACTTGTTTACGCCGAACATAAAGCGAAACGCGTTTTTGAAATTAAACTTTGCAAGAACAGGACTATTTGTGTCATCGCCGAGAATTTTTATTTCCCATTTTTTCGCTTTCAATTCCAAAGAAAACTTTTCAAGATGTAATAGATGAAAGGAAGTTTGCAGGAAGTCACTACGGAGCTGTTTTTTTTATTTTTTTTACCTCGCAACATCTTCATTCTAGTTGACTGTATGAAAAGCTTGCACATTTATGATAGAAGGTAAAGAAATAAAGGGTAAAAAAACTTGTGAAGAAAAAATGAAAAATGACAGGTAAGAAGTGTGTAAAAAATAAAAATGGAGAAATGAAATACGAAGTGAAAGAAGAAACCTTTTGTAAGGCCAAAGGAATTATGTTTGATCAAAGGTAAGGTTTTTAAGAAATTAAGTTTGTTCAATGAAGGATTAGTAAATAAAAACAGAGCTTTTATTGTATTGGAAAGTTTAAATTTGTTTCGTGATTTTTTTTTTGTCCATTATGTTTGTTTACTTTCCGAATACTTATTCCATTATTAGAATTAAAATTAATATTTGATGAAAATGAAATTAAAGTTAAAAATATCGATTTTTATTAGAATTTTCAGTAGATTTTGTGATTAAAGTGGCTTTTCAGCAGCAAATAAATGGCGCATTTATTTAATTTCATTTTCGCTTATTACCAGAAGCGAAAAAAAACCCATTTGCTTCACATTTACACCTCGTATTGCACATTTGTGACAAGCCACCGATCAAGCCGATAGAGCAAGAACCATTTGTCGGCGGCGGCTATGGGTTTTAATCAAATGAGTGTGCATGCCTGTGAAGTGAACCATCAGGGGCCAAATGCCACTCACCTGACACCGTAATTATTTTGTCAATTGAGAATAGCAGATGGCGTGCAGGTGGGAAGAAGTCATTACTCAAGCTCCGTTGCAATTACACAAGGGAGGCTTCGCACTAAACGCCTAAAAATTCATCAACTAACTCCTAATCCACCCCCATTAATTCCTACTGCTTAACATTTTTATCACTTTCCAACTAAACCCACCTCAAAAAGATTTTCCTTTTTATTTATTTTTTCTTTAAAAAAAAAAAAACCCATTAAACTCACAACAATCAGAGACTAATTTCAATTTAATCTCCTCAATTTACTCCCACACATCTCATAAAAAGCCAAAACCTCACTCATCAACAACCTAAATCCCCTTCCTAAGTCCCCTTTCCCACCATAATCTTCCTCTGTTCGTATCCCTCAACTCGAACGCAGACTTCAACTAGAGATATTGACCCTATCAGCCATTGTGGCTCTCTTCAGGGCCTCCCCCACCTTTCTTCTTCAATTCCAACCTCCATCTGTTGTCTCATCAGCCCCCCTCCATCCCTACACACACATATCCACCCCTCGAGTCTTGTGTCTACTTTTCAGTCTGGAGGTTTGACCTAAACTCAAGCCCTCTTGTGGTGTGGGTTGCAATGACCTCAAAATTGGCCAAATGTTACATTTGTCCCTCTTATCTCTTTCCCATCTGCCATGTTTTATTAAAACTAATATGTATTAATAGAAACCAGAGGTGATTAATGAGGGGGAAAGTCTAGTTCAAAGCAAAATAAATCATAAAATGCTGTAAGAGTGTTCAATTTGAGGTGAAATGTTATAATGGAACAATATAAAAGCAATCTGGAACTAATTCCTACCATTAGGATGGCATAAACTTATCTATTCCCATATAAAAAAACATGTGGCACATGTAACAGGATGGGGAAAATTCTTCCTCAAATATTTCTTTAAAATGTGCAAAAATGAGCAGTGGTGTCTAGGAAGTTGTGTCTAGGGTGTGGGTTGCATCAGTGTCTCCAAATTGACCTTCAAGATAATCTTCAAGGTTATTGGAGTTAATTTAAAATTTTAAAGAAATATTTGCGAAGGATAGAATTTTATTTTGATCCTACGTAAGCCAGTAGAGTTTGCGGAAACCAAACCTTGTCTTACACTCACATCAAAAAAGGTATAAAAACCTTTAAGGTACGTGAATGGAGACATTGTAAAAATGTCTCGATATACGAATCTATTTGAGTTTATCTACCTTTTTTGCTGAGAGTGTATAACAATCATTAGACATTTAGCAGAGCGAAACTTGTAACTTGTAAAATTCTATGTTAATTACACGTCTAACTTATAGTTAACATGGAATTATATAAGTTGTATACACTACAAGTTTTGTTTCATTAGAGAGTTTGCGGAGAACAAAACTTACGTTTTATAACTTATAAATAAGTTAGATTTATAATTAACATGGAATTTATAAGTTATAAGACATAAGTTTTGTTCTCCGCAAACTCTCCATTAAATCTCCCTATTAGCCACATTCAATTTTCAAAAGAAAAGTCACTATATTTCTTATTATTTTGTTTTATAAGAATAATTATGATGCAAAAAGTCACTAAGTGCCATTTCTTTTGAAGATTTAAAGTGACTAATGTTAATTATAAGTCAAATATACAATTAACATGGAATTTATAAGTTACACTCTATAGATCTACATCAGCTTCAACCAGCCAATCACAATGCTGCAAAACAATATGCAAGAGAATGGTATAAGTTATACCATTCTCAGATAAACATATTTACATGTTGTTTTACATCCCCCTTTCGTATACACCCATATTCTATTCCCATATCTAAAACCCCCCACATCCCTTCATGCGTGAAATCATTTATGAATGTCCCCTAAGTGATGTCATCGCAATAAATCATCCCAGAATTATTAATACAGAAAAAAACAAGCAATTTAACTGTCGTATTTATGATGTTTACAATTTACCACATAAATATTTCTCCAACATTCATAATAGACTGCATTTTGGTATTTCCTTTTTGGAAAAAAAAAACTCTCGAAAGAAGTTTAAAATTAATCAACAACTTTTTTTGGTTTGTCATTCTCAATTCCATTCATTTCACTTGAAATTCCACAAATTCCTCGTGCTTTGACCACACTTTTGACTTACTGTATACAAAAGGGAAAAAAAGAAAATATTGACAATAAATTTCTTAAAAAGTGTTTAGCACTTGTGCCAAGTACTAAATCACTTAGCACTAACCAATTTTGCTTCATTTCTCCACAGCAATTGCAATAAAAACCTTTTCCATTTTGAAAAGTGCACTGTCAGCACTATGACTCATTTCAGCCTCTTTTACAGCCATTTGCATAGCAATGCTCAAGTTCCCAAGTGAAATTGAAGAGAGAGAAAGAGAGAAAGAGTAAGACGGAATAAAAAAAATCAACTGTAAATTAACACGCACATTCGCAATGTCAAGCTGCATTAAAAAACACTTACAACGGATTGGCATGGCGCCTCATAAAAACCATAAGCTCCAACTCAAGTGAGAAGTTGAATTTTTCACCTTATGCACTTTTAATAATAAATTTAAATTATAAAAGACAAAAAAACGTCAAATTTTATGCGTATTCCACTATTGCTTTTAATTTAATGAAACGAGTTAAAAGTTGCATTTATCTTTTCATCTACTTTTTCAAATTCTAATTAGCTAAAATCATTGTTGACATAAAGATAAAACAAAAGCAAACATATCTCAATTCCAGAAAAAGGAAGGAAACAAAGAGAGAGTAAGAGAGGAGGTGGTGAAAAGGAACATTTCATTGGCAAACCGTCATTTCCTTTCATCATAATTAAAAGAAATAAAGAGTATTTACTTTCCCAATACTCTTTCCACCTCCATTTAATCAAACATCTTTGAAGTTCCGACTGCCAATTGACAACTTGTCAAGTGAAAAATAATTAATTAATAAAAAATGGACTTTACTCAAAGTTAAAGTTCCAGAAATAATTATAACTCTTCAATCAAAATACTGAAACTTACCCGGTAAATACGGTATATAAAATACAGTCGGACCCGCGAGTAGCGACCTCGGATATAGCGTCAACCCGCTTATAGCGTCACTTTTGCTGCGGTCCGG
>JAQIXT010000686.1:0-26517 GCA_034700445.1 Stenotaenia linearis | reverse complement strand
TCAAAATGGCGGCCAATTTAATTAAGTTTTTCTCCCAAAAACTCAATATGGCAGCAAATTTAATATATCTTTAATTGCAAAAAACAAATGAAAAAAAAATTTCTGAAACAAAATGGCGGCCACACCTGGGGTCATTTTGTTTGGGTAAATATGATTATCAGACTCGCATTTCACCATATCTCGAGGATTTTGTCCTTCAAACTCGTCCCTCGGAGCTGGAACTACGCCATGGCCTCACTAGTTTCCATAGCAACGCGTCCGTCCACCATTACACTTTGCAATTTTCCAAGTATTGCCTGAGATTTCTTTTTATAAATTAATATAATAGAAATTATTTCAAAATTAACCACCATTTTGCACATAAAAATAGAAAATGCCGTCCTCCAATTACATTATTTTCGAAAATTTCTCAAAAAATAAGCCTACATCCCATACATTACCATGGAGAAGTTGTTTTGTTGTCGTGTATTGAGAATATTTTTAAAATACAATTACTATAATGTACGTTGCAATGCATCATGGATATGAATCCTCCACACTTGATCAGATTTATATCTAGATACTGATAGTTGGCATGGAACTAAATGCAATTTAACTTGCGAATTTGAGAAACCTAAACAGATGCAAAACGTCGACATTATCAGATAAAGTCTCCGGAAGCGGAAAAAACTACGTCCAAAACAGATTTATCAGAAATAACTAGTTTATGAAATATCGTCAACGTGGTATGTCAATAGAGGCCCGGGCTACTATTTAAGGTTACCTCAGGAAACAACAAACCCTCATATAATGAAATCCTCGTTATAACGAAATATCTGAAATACCCAATTTTTTCCCATAGACATCCATGTTAAAAAATTTCGTTGTAACGAAATTCGCTATAGGCGGACCCCCACTTGCGAACGAGTTGGGGACCGACACATTGTTTGCGAGTCGAATTTGTTCGAAAGTTGAAATTGCATTATTTTGATGGAAAAAAATCTAAATAATAAAAACAAAGAATTGAAAATCACATTTTCTTAAGGAATTGAGATGTTTTACGTTTGGAGAACACGAAGAGTAAAAAAGTTGTTTCTAATCAATAATTGGCCCGAAAACACCGCAATTAGTTTTTGTTCGTATCTTCGAAAGTTCGTAAGTCAAATGTTCTTAAGTCGGGGTCCACCTGTATAATGAAAATCCGTTTTGAAATTTTTTCGTTATAACGAAGTTTTAACATCCTGAGCTCACTTTTTATTGTGAAAGACTGAGAAATGTCTGAACAGTGACTAATGACACACAGTTATCAGTCAATAACTTGATTTTTAAGTCGATAAATGTAAGTTTCACTTAAATAATTTCATTTAAATAACATTTGGTATAGATAGATCACAAAAACAAAATGCATTTTACTAAAAACCTGATATGATGAAATTATTTTGCAAATTCATTATAACGGGGTTTACTTTATACCAAAAACTCATCACGGCGAAATTTTTTCACGATTCCTAGCATTTTGTTAAAACTGCATTCGACTGTATTAGAAACGCAACCATCAGAATGTCTTTAATGGCTTTCCAATTCAGCGCTTAAAAACCCGCTGACATTGAAGAATCCGGGAACTCGTCTTCGCTTAAAAGCTCTTGGGATGTCATCGAAGAGAAAATGAAAATTAGCTGCAGGTGACCGTGAGATTTTTCAACTTTTGAAGGCTTCCAATTCACTTGTTTCCTCGCAATGCGGAGAGTGCCAATCCTCCTTCCCTAGAAATTGATTCATGAAGTGAATTGCAAGCAAGATGATGTGGATCACAACTTTACCATTCAGATCATTGTTTTTGATATTTGCAATTCTCCCGGGTCTAGAGCCAAAAGTCTTGGAACTCGATTCAAACTTGATTCATGACCGGTTCCACGAAGAACTGTCGGTGGAGTGAGATAAAGGATGAAGGAGATACACTGCTGTGTGGCCGGTCGGTGTTTGTCCCTTCAGCTTTTATCTGGTGTGGACAGTGCGATTGAGGTATCAGCGAGACTAATACCTTGTTCGCGCCGGAGTTTCGGATCTCGATGGATGTGGATATGTGTGAATAGAAGGTGGGAAATTTATATTGGATGATTCTTGATACACAGAGCGATGGCGCTGCTCAAAAGAGCATCGACAAAGGATTTATTGACAGTATAATGAGCTAAAAGTGATTAAAAAGCAACTATGGAGTTGATATTGAAATTCTGAAGGTTATTAAAGTGTGAAAGAAAGGAGTTAAGCTAATGTTAGTTTGATAGAAGATAATGAAGAAAAATTCATTTGATCCAAGTCATGAAATACATTTATTTAATCATTTAAAACACATATCTAGTATAAAAATTTCTTAAACGTATCTGTATTTTCTGATAACTTGGTCATTCTACGGACTTTACAAACATCATATTTTGATATCGGAGTTTGCGGAGAACAAAACTTATGTCTTACAACTTACAAATTCAATGTTAATTGTAGTAAATCTGACTTGTGATTAACTCTGAATTTATAAGTTTTATCAGTTTTAACACTTAAGATTTTGTTTTCAGCAAACTGTATCTTGTTTTGGGTTTACGCAAAAAGATTATGACTTGGGGGATGTTGCTCCAGAGTTGGTACATTCTTCTGTGGAAAGAATTATGACTTGTGTTTAGGAGTATGACCTTGGCTGTGAAAGTTGCTGTAAAAGTTTTACAGCATGAATTTAACCAGTTATGGTAGTGCCTAACGGCAATTAGCGTTCCCCAAGTCGCAATCTCTTCGCGTGCGGAACTGTACTTAGTAAACGTTACAGGCTCTTCGTGTGGCTTTTCTCTTAGTTTCTTACACTACATTTGGCCCTTAGAGAAGGTACCTCGTTTGTATCTTTAAAGGTATAAAAATATCTCTATTTACATATGACTTTGTACGTATTTTGCTGAGAGAATATTTGAAAAAATGTTTTCTCAACATTTCATTTACGTCGTGTAAGTAACGTTAAATTAACTTTCATAGTTTACCGACTTGGAAGTGATTTTCTTTGAATTTATGAATGATGAAAACAAGTTTTATAGAGTCACTATGAATTTATTATTATTAATGCATTTCTAATGTCTTAATGCAACTTAATAATTCGGATTATTAAAAAAGTTCAAAACGCTCTCTAACCATTTTTCAAAGGGACACGAAAAACAGATGTATATTTCAGTTAATCCTGCTTCTTTGCTGGAATGTTAAAAAATAAAATGAGTTTTTGCAAAACCTTTGTCTAAACCATGTCTACCTCTATTAATGATTTCAATGGACTCAAACTGGGCACACTAAACTTTGTAGGTTGATTGATTTATCCAGTGGATGTTACCAAGGACGTTGAAACGAAGAATTAAGTAAATAAATAAGTAAAATAAATAAATAAATAATTCTTCAGATGACATGCCTGGGATTGCCAGGAGGAACGATTATAGATTATCTTGTGACATTTACCGGAGCTGTGAGGACTTAGAGCAAATCCAATGCAATATTTTTTACACTTTATGTGGGTTAAAGGCTGAGTAGTAAAATACAAGCGACTATAGATCCATTTTTTAATGTTGCGAATCGATCTCTTCAGTGGTAATTACGACTGTTAAAGCGTGCGATGTGACAAAGACTGGTAGAATAAAGTGACGTAAGAATCGCTTAAAGCCGAGCGGATAAAAGGAAAAGCAACGATAAAATTAAATCCAATTAAAAAGCCCACTAAGTTTAAGAAACTTAAAAATACATAAAAACAAATGGTGTTGGAGGAGGAGAGATGATGTTTAAGATCACGAGCGGCTACTATGGCTGTACGCGACCCGTCGCAAATCAAAAACTTTACAAAAATTTACAAGAAGAAGAAAAGAAAAGAAAAAGGTTTACCAGGAAAGAATTATCCCTCCGTAATGTATCGAGGGGGGGGCATAAGATTGCTAGGACATGGAAATTCGCCCCCTCGATAGTGTTGGACAGGTTATCTTTGTCGAGTTCCAGAAGAGTAAACGTTTACACATAGCCACAATGTAAGAAAGCAGCAATATTTTGTTACGTTACAACATTTTTATTGGCATTTTATTTGTGACGTAAAATGACGTCATCGACATTGAAGCAAGATTGATGGTAATTGGCTGACCATATCTTTTTACGTTACGTTACGACTTACTTCTGAATTTGAAGTAAAGAAAGTAGCTGCATCAGGTCGATTTCAATCCCACAATACACCATTCCTTACATTTTGTCTCGGTGTAAACCACTGTTAACATAATCCGCAATTGAATTTTGATGGGAACAGTGAAGAGGATAAAAAGAGAAATAAAAATGGGTATTGTAATCATTTATTGATGGATTAGAGAGTCCTGTACTAGGAATTCATTGTTTACAAATGTTGTTTTGAGAATTAGTAGCTAAATTACAGTGGTAAAATAATGGCAATTTGGTGAATGTTAATGGACAATAAAAGCCATCCTTGCTCTCAAGCTTGGATATACTGCACACCTCTGCAGAGGTGAGTGTTTTACCCGGGAGAAAAAGTTGTGGACAAAGGGAAAGTCATTTATATTTCCATGTGACCATATGGTTCGTAACGAGTCACTGGAAAATAAGTTGTAAGGTAAAATAATGTTTGTGTGTAATGGTAGGTGGGGTTATTGCTTAAGGTTGCCATGTGTGATGTGTCACAATTCCAGAAATAAAAATTCTAAATATTTGCACATTCCAAACTCTTTCACTGGAATTTGAGACATCGAAGGATTCCAAAGTCTGTCTGTCAGAGGAACTAGATGTCTCATAGGTAGTGTATTTGGCACCCAGTAATAGTATACGGTAGCTGGAACATCACAGCTAAGCTTAGAATGTCTGTGACAATTCAATATAGATATTCTGTCAGTGTATTCTGTTATAAAATATAGAAACGTGGGATGGTTTAATTCCATGTCTCAGGTACAGAGGATGTCTATGACATAACAAGATGGCCTGTGTCAGTGCAACATTGTGTCGGTGAAGATATACGAGACAATTGTATCCTATCCCAAGCTGGCACAGTTGAATTTTAATATGAGATTGTGGCAGAATCACTCATGATATCACGGGTGAAGAGAAAATCATCGATAATTTTTACGAGTTTGTGTTTGGCTCGATTGTGTCGCGAACCAAACGTCCAAAGTTGTCTCAAAAAATTATCGCTGTAATAATTCTTCCGTTAGATTCCATTCTTAAGACGATTGGCCACTCGAAATGTTTCTTGCTTTCTCATTGGCTGACATTTGATGATATTTCATGAGTGATTTTTAGAGTTTCAGAGTAATTTTATATTCACAAAAAAGAGAATGAAAAGATGTGTCATGTTTGGACATCATACAGATACTAAATGGCTGCATTAACTTGCAGCAATCAACTATTAATAGAATAATCATGCACGAAAAAATCCTAGATGTCATATTTCCCACAATGCATTGCCATGTTAATTAACTGAATAAACATGCAGGCTTTCGTGGAAGTAACTATCCCCTAGTCAGTATCTTGATGTGGCTTTAATGCGAACACTCCGAGCCCAATTATTCAGGCAATGCTGGGTTAAACCTAGGACGATTATTTAGGATTATTTATTTAGGTTAGACCGAGCTAAGTTACAGTTCGAACAGAGTATCGTGCCATCGTCCATGCTACGATCCATCGATATTGCTTTTGCAAGTCAAAGAACTTGGGAACCACAAGGAGATATAGAGTTGGATCAAACTATGTGAAAAAACTTGGCACTTACTTAATTACCCCATCATTTTAAAACGGAAACACAAACTGGCTTTTTCACTTCGTCAGACTTTCCATAAGAAATCATATGACTGGGCTGCTTGCATCAATGGGAATCAAAGATGCAAGTAATGCTGAAATTGAAAAATTTCCAATTGCATCACGCGCATCAAAATCCACACACAAAGCTTTGCACAATGCAAATACCGCTTGCTCATCGACGCATAAAGTAGCGTCGAGTGAGCTTATTTGACACATTTTCTTCAGGCATTGTACACTGCACTTAGTGTCACTTTTCTTGGATTGCCACACAATTGTTTCTGCTCCAGACTCGAGCAAAGCTCTGTGTCTAACTCCGAGCGACTGCAACCTTTCGGGACCGAGTTCAGATGGCTCGAGAGGATATCAGTTTTGACAAGAGCTTTTACTCAGACGCAATTTACTCAAATTGTTATTGCCTCAGAGGTAGAATATAATGAAAAATTGGAGGTTTAACCTCGAGTAATTATAGGTCATTATCTCTTTGGTAGATGCAAATAATTACAGCGCTCGTGGCTAAGTTGTTTTTGTTGTAATTGAAATTCAACGAGTGCAATTATCGTGTGCCAATGATGGAGGCTCATTTTCATTATCAGTTTGATATCATTATAAATTGCTAGGAACATTTCAAATGCAGTCTAATATTCTTGTTGAAGTGTTGACTTAATGCAATTCTTGACGCGATCACTAAAAATTAAGTAAATGCTTTAAGTTTTTAGAGTCACAAGACAAAATACTTTGCACAAGCTAAAAATTTTACACGAGTCGAATCTTTTACACAATCCAAATCTCTGCACAATTCTATAACTTTGTACGAGTCGAACCTCCAAATGGAATTGGGGACGACCAACAAAACAAAAACAAAGAAGCAAAAGACAAGAAACCACAGAGCAGAAGAGAGCCATGGCCAAAACAACCAGAGAAAAGTAAAACCATCAGAGTATCAAACTCTTTTAACATTACACGAGGTGAAGTATCCAGAGGTACCATACGGAGATATCTTAGGTTGGACTCAGCATCGGCTATGCAATCATAGCCGTAAACAACAATCGCGTTTTAATTGTTGTTTAGGGATATTTGAGGTGTTCGTGGAATTTTCTGCGCTACGATACTCGTAAGCACAAAGATCTTGTCAAACACAACACGTGAAAGTGACACATGCTTTGCTGTGTTTACTCCAAGAAGAAAGTGTTGCAGCTGTTGGTCAGTGAAATAGTAGGCAATGAGTACTTAGTAAACAACTGCTGATCAACTGGAAGCAGCGGTAACGGAGTATATTTACTCGGTAAAGAGAAAACCAAACGCTGTAAGAAAACCTAGAAGAAATAGAAAGTGTGAAAAAGGAATGTTCCCGCACCCGAAATATTCCTTCGAGCAAACTGGTATTGAAGGAAGTAAAATTCGACATTACTTCTAAGAACTTGCAATGTTTTGATCCCGGCTATGCTCTTAGCCATAATCTAGATGTTGTGTATCCAGGCAACCACACGGTTGATGCCTTTTAGCATGCACGCCAGCTACAATTGCACGCACGAGCACCAAAGTGAGAATTGTAATATTTCATATCTGGTAACGACTGATTCTGTCTTCTCCATCAATTGGAAGACAAAAACTTCATGAAAACAATTCTGTCTTCGATAAGTGAAGTGTCAGTTAATTAAGTATTACAAATCCCGTATCTTGCGGACACATAATATTACAGGTACGGCCAATCGTGAGTCGTCGAAATGATAAACTTCAGTGCAGATTGGAAGGTATAGAAGCTTAATGTCACCAGCGGCTAATGCCACATGCGTCAGAGACAGGAATAAATTAAATGGAAAGATAATTAAACCGAGTCCCAAGGATATTAAAGAAACCATCATAACTTGACCTCTGGACTTTATGCGTTCTGTGGAACTTTGAGATCAACTCTTGATGGTCAATTTTTTTTCTTAAAAAATTTGGTCACGTGACAAAATTTGGTTAAATGAAATGTGAAATTATATTTTATTTTGGTTTTGGGTTGTGGTGATGTCCAAAATGCAGACGCATGCGCAGTAATTGTTTGGTAGTTCCAAATTTTAAACTTTATTTGTTAAAATGCATTAACCCAGGCAGCATTAATATTTGTGGGGAGTAACATCTTTATAGAATGTCTACGATAATTAAATATAGTCTTTCAATGTCAGTGCGTTATTGTAGCAGCATAGACGTTCTAGATAATTCCAGCCCACTTATCTCAGTTTTATAGATATGTCTATAACACTTCAATATAGATATTCAAATCGATACATCTACAGTATATAGCTTCTACAGTCTTTTGATATAGATGAACGAATGTTGAAATTGATATAGAATAGAGGTAGAAAAGATACAATGTTCACATGGATGTCTATATATAGTGTCGACATTGTATCCATGGACAAATGGTTGCTTACAGATATTACAGCGGTATTGAGGAGATCTACCTATATTTCAGTGATATAGAATCTATATTTACCTATATCTCAACAATATAGATTCAATATAGTTGTGTTAACGTGGGAAAATATTCAAACTGTAGTCGAAGATATTTAGGTAACCTTCAAGGAGTGCGAGTAAGGGTTGCAGGCTGGTAAGCGTGGCGGCATTGCAGAAAATTAATAATAACAATATACGACAAAAATGTGACAACTTTGTATATTGACGTAATAAAACGGAAACTCCGCACAATACAAAGTTGGATACATTCGACGTCTGGTTTTAGGTCATTACCAACAAATCGCGAAATGGCAAAATTGCATTTTGGCACCTCCCAGCAACAAAATCCTGATGACTTCTTACGTTATTAGCTATGATTTCATGTCAAACATTTTAATTTTGAACAAGTTTTCATTTGCCAATTTGCAAATAAAATTAAGCGTAAAAACATGTCTTTGTGATGGATTACTTTATTTCTTCTTTTATACATAACTGATAAAACAAATATAAAAATATATAGCTTAGGATTCTGTATGATAAGTTATGAGACTTAACAGTAAGATATTGTGACTTTCTTATGGTAAATTCTTAATCGATACTTAAAATTTCTTAAATCTACAAGAAATTTAAATTCAGGATCTTTCAGGATTTAGTATCCTTAAATTAAATTTCTTATGGGATTTTGTAGAAAGAAATAAAATTCGACAAGAAATTGCCGTAAGAAAGTAACAATATCTTCCTTTTTACGTCGGTATAACTCTCTTGGCTTTTAGTAAAATAATATATATACTTTTTGGGAAAAAAAAACAATATATCTGCTTTTCTGGCTTTGCCTTTAAACAAAATCTACAAATAAAACCATTTTGGTATTTGGTTTGAGCAAAACTCTAAATTTATTATCATTTTCTAACCAAATTCCACTATGTCTAGCAGTTAGAGCAAAAACAATAAATCAATTAAATGCTAACACGTAATCTGGCTCGGTTTTAAATGTCTCTTCCTGACTGCTGCATCTGCAAATGACGTCATCACTCGCGAAACCTATATTTAAACCGGAAGTTTCTTTTTTGCCCAACTTTTCTCCCTCTCACAAGGGAATATCTTTTTTGTTTTAAAGCCAAAATCAATTGAAACTCGTGTCCGGTTTTCCATTTGACATTTTTTTCTATTTCTGCTTTTCTTTTGTCTTCCTGTTTCAAAGAGGGCGATTGGTTGACAAGGTCAAGTGATTTGCTCCTTTTTAAATTTCATTGAGTGACATTTTTCGGTTTCATCATACCACACTCACAGCAACTGGATTTTGGCTCTTTTCACTTCTTATTAGAAAAAAATAATAAAAAAAGAAGTGAAATGGGGTAAGTAATAAACACTTTTTTTCCTTTATGTCTTTAATGGAGATAAAAATTGGATTTTTTTTATGGGGGGGAGTAGAGGAGGGGGAGTGTCTTCAAAGAGAGATTTTTTGTCTAAATTGGATTCAAGACCTACTTGGCAGTTGTTTTGAAATTTGAAGGAAAAAATGGGTTTGAGAGCCATTTTGTTATGTAATGGGTTTGATTGGTTAATTGGAGGGTTTATTGTTTTGATTTTGTGTTTTTGTGGGTGAGTGAGGATTGGTTTGGGTGTTTAGGGAGGGAATGAGGGGTTTGTTGTGTTTTTGTGTGGGGATTGTGTGTGGAAATGGTATTTGAATGAGTGATTGTGTTCAGAATGAGTTTGGAAGTTAAAATAGATTTGTGTTGGTTGAGTGTTTTCATGTTCATGTTGGGATAGGAACAGTTTTGTGTGCTAAATTGGAGATAAAGCATCAGTTAAGTCTTTTAATATTATTTTTAGGTAATTTGATATAATATGGTTTCTTTATATGAGTTTTTATTAGGGTTTTTTATCATTGTATCTCAAAAAGTATCAAAAATAAGACTCAAAAAGAAAATGTTTGTCATTAAAGTGTCCTACATATGACCTAAAAACATAAAATCCATCTTAAAACAGGTCTAAATAACTTAAATTAGATTTAAATCCAGCTTAAATGCTTTAAAGTATGTCTAAAATAGGCCTAAATACAGAAAAACAGTGTAAAAATAGCTTTAGATTCACTCAACATGACTAAATAAGCTTTAATTATAACAAATAAGCCTAAAATATGGTCTAAAATTACTTGAAACAAAAAAAATATATCTTAAATTAGGTACAAAATACAAAGTGAAATCAAAAATCGAAAGCATTGCGCAATTCATATAAATAAGCAATCAGAGCGTTCGAATTGAATTAGGGACAACAAACGAAACAAAAACCAAGAAGTGAAAAGAAAGAAAATGAGCCTAAATCCTTCCATATCGCACAGCTGTTTACTTTGAACACTGTGCAAGAATCAGCTTTACTTTGATCAAGATGGCACGGTAATAAGTAAACGAGAAATCACTATAATCAGCCAATCTTCTCCAATTAGGCTTAACTAATGTGTACTGAATGAGTGAGCGGACCACTCACCCATCAACAAAATCAAAGCAGACCGAAGGAGAAAAATCAGGCTTAATTTGTCATTGGACCAAAAATAGGCTTATTTTCATTTTTTTTTAATTTTTAATTTTTTTTAAAAGAAAATTTTTTTCTTTTGAATTCGAAATTAGGGCGGCGCGCAGACATTTGCTGTGTTTGACTTTAATGGTTTTTCAACAAGTTTTGTGAGGCCATCACTTGCAGAGCAGCCATTTTTTCTCTCTTTAATGAATGGATTTGTTGGTTTAAGGTGACGATAAAGATCCAAAATGGCGACCGATCAATTTTATTTGTCGAGGGATGTTGTTAGGAAGCGAAAAAAACAAATTAAATGGCAAAAAAATATGGGAAATGAGCACTTCCGGTTTGCATTTTCCAACTTTTGATCTTTGCTTATTTAGTTTACCCATTAGCGGCCATTTTGATCAAATTAAAAATCAAATGATGGTATTAAAAAGTGCTTTTAATGGCGAAATTGGATTGTTTCGTATAAAATTATAACTTGATTTTAATGGTTTTTAATTAGTTTTTCGAAGGGACCGGTTTTAATGGTAAATGAAAGGAAAGGAACGTTCGCAAAAACATCAATAAATCCTAATATTTAATGTCAATTTGACATTTTCAGGTAAAAATGTGCAAAATATTTGTATAAAAATAGTAATTTCAGCAAGCCAAAGTAAAAATTTCAGTAATTTACACAAAAATTTGTAGATTTTTATTTATGTTTTGAAATTTTGCAAATATTTTATAAAATTTTTTACTAAAATTCTATAGTTTATACAGTAAAGTTGCCAAGCAACTACAAATAACAATTTTTTTTTGTTGCAAAAATTATGTAATTTGTTATCTGAAAGAATCGAGTTTTGCTCATAAACTCCACGAAGTTTTGTAAGTAAAAAATTTAATTGTAATTACAATTACGAGATTAGGTTTCCACAAAACCATGTATAATGCAAAACTATGTTTTACGGGACTAAGAATCAGTACAAAAAGGGTGATTAGGTTCCAAAGGCCAACGAAAATACGCAATTTATTTTTATGACTATTAGACACTTAATTTTTATTAAAAACAGTAATAACTGAACTTGAGTTTTTACTGTTTTAATTGTGATACATATTTAGATTAATGGTGAGAAACAAGCCTGGGTTTAGTTGCGGAGAATCCAACGAGAGGAATTATATATTTTTTCGCATAATGGCTAACACATCAACACTGAGGATTAATGGAAATGGTGAAAAATACATCTAAACATAATAGCAGGATTTTTATCTATCTAAACGTCCAGAATACTGTGTTATTTGAGAGTCATCGCAAAATTCTTAACGTGTCAAGAGCGAAACCGTATTGTAAAAGTACCACGTTATGCAAGGATTGCTACAATTCTCTAACCATGTTAGAGCAAAACCGTGTTATACTAGGGTTTCCTGTATTCAATTTCAAAATACATTGCAAATTTAGTGTAAGGGATAACTAAATCTAATTCAGTCAATGCTCTGTAGAGCGGTCCCTGTACAGACATCTATCCAGTAAAGGGCATCTGTTTGAGAGCACTACTCTCAAGACCAGACACTGAAATTTTAAAATGTATCCCTACTGGAGAAATTTCAATTTGTTTGAAAATTTAACTTTTTATCTCAAACTAGACGGATGGGGTTTACGACCCTTTTTTTAGGGTACAAAAATTTAATTGTAATTACAATTACGAGATTAGGTTTCCACAAAAAGCATAGTAGGTATCATTTTAAATTCTTTTCCAATAGAGTTTTCACTGTTATTTTGTTGACACTATATTATTGTTGATTGATTTTAAATTGTTTATGATGCAATAGCATCAATGATGATACAATGCTTGTTGTTATTGGAATAAATGTTAATAAAGCCTGGACTCAACTCATACCCTGTCCGTCTGCGCTAAACTAACTTTCGCTAACTTCTTCGCTTCGACAAAAACTCTGTTTGAAACTTTTACTCAACAACTGTCTTTTTCTATTGCAGACGCAGATAATGAGTGCTCATCGACACCATTGGTCGCTCGTGCTGTCGCTGCTGCACCACCGGCCGCCACCGTCCGAGACAAGCCCTTGTCGAGCGCGTGGGAGGCAGCGTTGGCTGGTGCCACGACAATGAACAAAGAACGCAAGCGTCCACCACCTCGCAAGGGCCGCGTCGTGGTCGAGCGACCGCAGAGGGCGCTTTTCTGCCTCACATTAAAGAACCCTATAAGAAAACTGTGCATAGCTGTCGTCGAATGGAAATATCCTTTCGGATTGTGTTTCGTTTAACATCTCCCATAATGCTTTGTTTTTCTAAAATTCACTCTCTGGTGGAAAACATGCAAAGAGGATTATGGAATATTCAAAATAAATGGGTGGGGTAGTGGGGTGGGGGTAATTGGATGAAAGTATAGGGTTAGGTGTGGTCGGTGCAATGCTGTTTGGTTCAGAGTGAGTTCAAAGCCATAATTAAACTGGTTAAATTTAACTGTTTGGTGCAATCGACCATTAACAATGCTATTTTTGATGCAAATCAATTCTAGTACCACAAGTGAGGAACTAAGAAAACGAGTTCAGTTACACCGTGTTGACATTGAAGGAATGTTTAGAGTCATGGGTGATATTGTGTTCATTGCACTCGTTGACGTTGGGATGAGTTTGAGACTTCAGTTGGAATTTTGGAGTTATTAAAAACTTACCGGTTGGGGACTTGGTTTAAGAGATTGGTATTTCTATCATTTAAGATGGCAGTCTCACGAGTTTTCTTACAAGTTTTGTGGAAGTTGCTGGGAGTTGTGTATATATATTGGTAAAATTGAGGGAATAAATTGTTTTAGTTGTTCGAAGATGGTATAGAAATTATAATTGGAAAACCACTAAATCAGAACTTTACCGGGCATTATCTGTCACTTTTGATTGTGATCGAAAGCGTTTGAAAACGCTTGGATAACCAGTATGAATTGTTGGCAACCTGACAGGTATCCAAACCATTATTCCAGTCGGAGTTTCAAACAGTCCTTGAGTAAGGGGATATTGTTTGAGGTCACCAGCAGCTATTAGCATTATAATATCAAAAATGACTACACAGAAAAATAAAGATGTTATTAGAACATAAACACTAGGCAGGTTCATAAAACCATTTAAAAATATTTATGCCGTTGTTTAAACACTTTTTTACAATGTATTTCAGTGTAATTTATAGAAAAAAAGTGTTTAAATGATTTTATGAACCTGCCTATACCGTGTAATTTAAATGTTTGAAATAATGATTTTTTTAAATTACATCTTTTGTTTGTATTGTGTAAATAATATTGAATCAACTTCCGCAGTTTATTGGGTAATTAGTTCTGTGGTATTTGGTCATTGGATGCACGTAACAATACACACATTGAAATCCAAAACCTTTGACAGAAATTAGGGACAATTAGAGACGAAGGAACAAAAAACCAGAAGTAAAAGCTAGAAAGCCAAATGGCACAAGAAAGGAAAGTCACAGCGGCACAGAGCAATCGTTTAACAGCACCGACTTGATTAGGCCTGTAAACACACCCTGGGGTTTTGGATGTGAGTGATGGATAATATCTCGCACAAGTCGAATATTGCAAACGGCATTCACGTTATCGAAATGCACATGCACCTTTCCGCAGAACTCATAATGGATTACGGGTCCATCACTCGATATATTCTAATCTTAGCTGTTTTCCACCAAGACTACTTACGGTTACACGCAACCTGTCACAAGACAAAATACTTTACACAATTCTGCTTATGTCAATACGAGGCACGCTGGATGCAATACACGTTCGATCCGAGCTCCGGAAACGACATCGGGCTCATCGGGACATAGCGACTGGCCTTAATTACTTATTTATTGCTCAAGTTCGCTTCGGCCCTGGGTCCTAAACAAACTGGCACTGCATTGCATCTAGCGTGTCACGACTGACTGGGTTAAGTGATGTTGCAGACTGCTGGTATTAAATTTGAATTCTTTAAGAGACATCGCAACGCTAAAACCCAATCGCTGTTTAGGCATCAAATATGAATAATAACGTCTAAAAATATCTTTCGTGGCCAACTTTTGGTTGTTTCGGTATAGCTATATTCAAAATTTAGACCAAACTTAGTTTTCCTTCAGTTTTATGCTTAATTACGTCACTTTACGTTGTGGTTTGTATTGCAACTGCTGTTTTACGAAACAGCGTAGAGTCGAATGCTAAAAATTGTTGGATATTTTCATTATGATAAAAAAAATTAAAGTTTTTTGATTTATTAAACCAAATGGGAAGTTAAGTGTGGGAGTTATTGACCAACCTGTGAGCATGATTTATGTGTCATTGCGTCGTCATGGAAATGGTGAACGCATAAATCAATCCAAGTTTTACCCAGGTGATGATTTTTCTCCATAATTCAATCAAAACTCCAATAATTGCTCGGTTAGAAAAACAAAAATGGCTGACATTCTTTAAATTTTTCACTTTTTTATTCATTTTTTAAACTTCCATTGCATTCGTGCAATGAGGAATTGCCTGTTGCATTTGAGCATTCCAAATGCCAAGGTTCGAATCGAATGGAAAATGGCATTTGTCTATTAAAGGTCAAGTCTAAGTGAAATCCATATTGCTAGAGATTTAAATTGATAATGGCAAGCGATTAAATGATTGAAATTGTAGGTCGGTGGTGTGTTACACAAGAAAAATGACTCGTTATTCAAATTTTATGCCTAAAACAGACAGGTTTTCAATTTTAAGTTATTTTAAGTAAGTCTATAAATTGCAAATAGTCTTAGTATGACAAGTATGTGTGTATGAGGACACTAAAATTAGTCACATGCTAATTTGACTGCTCTGCTCTTATCATCTTACACCTGCTTTATCTCATGGCCAAAATTGGCCGGCAGCCATTCGTATCTTTATCTGATGTAACTCCATTCATATTCCTTAATGCTTATCAGGCCATTTGAGTACCTCATTTTAATGACCATCTTTGCCAACTGCATAGCCCTGGCAGTGTTCACCCCCTTTCCACAATCGGATTCCAATAAGACCAATCAGTATTTGGCAAGTATTTCTCTTATTTTTTATGTTTCTTGGTAAATGGTAATCCCTTGACATCCGGCACACTCATCGAAGGAAGTTTGTCACCGATTTCGGTTTATAAAGTACATAAATCTACCAATCCATAAAGAAGTGTGACACAAACCTTTAAAAGTGTAAATAAAGTGATAAACTTGCCCACACGAAAAATTCTATGTCACAAATATGCTAAATATCTGAAAGTTCCAATTTCATAATATGACCACATATAAAGTTGTAAATACCATATACGTTACGTATATGTCAGCTTCACATTTTAGCATATGGCCAATATATTTGTCACATAAACATAATTATAACAAATATATCTTAAATATAATTCGTATCAATTATTTTAAATATATATCACTAAAATTGTTTGTGTGGGATAATCACTTATATTGTCAATAATGACTAATTTACATTTTTAAAAATATAATTTTCATCTTTAAAAGTGTTGCTTTAGAATACCTTTACTTTTTATACGAGTTCTATGCGTGTACGCAAATTTGACAAATTTCCAGGAAAACATCAGTCATTAAACTATATCAATCATCATCAGTGCCGTAACTTGGTTTTTTCAGGCCTGGAGCTGAAAATTCTTTTGGGACTACTTTGGGTTTTTTAAAGCCATTTTCCTTTATTCTATTAATTAATCTTTTCTTTTAGGTTCAATAAGGGTTGAAAAAGTAATTAAGTAGTCGAGCTTTTCTACCTATTTCAAACCTAACTAGCTCTCCCCTTTTCAGCCTGGACTTTTCTCCTGTCCGATGTAGTTACGGCACTGATCATCATCATTTGTTGGCTAATGAGAAAACGAGAAATGTTTGTCAATTATATAAAAATGGAGTTTGCAGAAGAGAAAATTAATTTGTCAGCCAACTTTAGTCAAACATTACTTGTAAACAGAAAATTATTGATAATTTTTTTCCGTTCTGCACAATACAAACTTTGGCCATGTTGTTATAGAGATCGATGGAAAAATGATACTACTTAAGGTTGCCATGATCTGTTACAATACCAAAAACTTTACATGAGCTAAAATATTTACACAAATCTAAATTTTACATCAATCCGAATAAATACGAAACAAAAATCAACAACTGAAAGAAAAGAAAACCAACAACAGAGAGAGACAATTTGGTCACGTCAAACTCGGAAAAATTATCGTGATAATTTCCTGTTCACTCGCTACATTATGGGAGAAAGTGGGTATTGTTAAGGTCACCAGGCAGCTTCAATGGTAAAAGGGTGCATGGAGAGGTAGAAATGGAAATGTTGACAAATCCACAAGAGTAAACTGGAATTTAGTGAATTAATCATTGATTCTGTTTATTCCTACATACCGAAGAAACCAGGTGGCTTCATTTTAAAATAGTACACCTGGGGTTTCCCAAGAGGTTTGCTAAAGATAGAGGTTTAGTGACCTTTCTACAAAGAATCTTGCATTCTGCTAAACAAAGATTTACAAATTGCTTAAATTGTTGTTCTGTCACATCTGTTAAGATATCCCATTGCACAAAGCAATTTATATAAGACTGAAAAATCACAGCTGTTAGCCCAAGAGAATTCCATTATCAGTTATATTCACTCTATATGTGAATTTGCATAGAAATCAAAGGGTCAAATTTTAAATGTAAATGTAATTGATCCTAAAGAAAAGAAATGATAGGAATTTATTGTGGAAAAATGTAGGGGTTAAAGGTGTGAGGGTTGAAATTAGAAATTCGGTGGGGCAGAATTGAAACTAAGATTGCAATTTGAAAAATAAACAAAGTTATAAAATGTTTTGCAATTCCGTATTTACACGAGTCAATATTGACTCGGTCCGATAAAAACCATTAGTGGCGGAAAATGAGAAACCTGGCATGAACAGCCAATAAAGAAATTTATAATAACTGACATTATTCATAATAAATTTTCCAGATTTAGTAATTTTATCTTATTTTAAAATAATTTATAAAATGAGGCATGACATTGGGCGGAATAGTTGATATAAACATTGCGTGACAAGGCGGTTAAGTAGATGGATAAATATATTGCTTAAGGTTGCCAGCGGACGGCTACTAAGGCTAAATGTGATCTATCATAATATTAGATATTATTTCAGTCCAGAAAGAAAAATATTAAATCAAGTGTTACGCAATCTTATACAAACAAATTCAAACACGCAAGTCGAAGTTTCTGAATGGAATCAGGGACAACCAACGAAACCAAAACCAGAAATAAAAGAAAAAGTGAAATTGGGGAGTAGAAGAAAGCCATGACTAAAACCAACAAGAGGAATAGAAAAACCGTGACCCCAACATTGTCAAAGACACTACAGCTCTCGTTTAGTGCCGTGACGTGATTGCGGTTGTGGCCGTAGTTGCCATGCACTGTGAAGGAACCGGGTAACCGCAAGGAGGTAGAGAGATCGATTTGTCCTCTTCAGTAATGTAAGGCCATAAACTAGGGTATCCAGTATCGTTAAAATTCGTTGCTCAAGAAGCGATAAAGGATACAGGCTAGTAAAACAAATGAAACAATCGTGTAAAAAGTTTGTTTTAAAATCAATGCTTTTGCTGTCTTAAGTAAGAGCAACTCATGAAACAAAACTAGAGAGAGAGAAAAGCCGGCGGCCTTATCGGCATTGCCCGTTCCCTTCGGAATGAAAAAAATGTGGTTATGCATTCATAAAAGAGGTTGAGAGAATTTTCAATGCCGTTTAACCGGCAGAATACGAAGGCTTTGAATCAATGTAGAATACCAACCATAGTGGCAATTGTCAACATTTTAAATACTGTTAGTGGGGGAGAGCTTTTCTATGGTTACCATGGTTTCTGCTGGTTTTATCGAGGTGTTGCCAAATATGAAATTTGTTTACTTTATTCGAGTGGAACCAGTTTAAAGGCTGGGAGTCTATTGGATGAAATTTTTCTCGGTATAATAAAATGTGAAATAAGTTTAGAAACGTCTACGAAGTAAAGCAGGTATATAATTGGATTTGAAATGATCATGTGATGCTTTTAGTTTAAAGTTTATCAACCGTGAACTGAAAAAAAATTATTTCTTTTAATATATTATAGTTAAAATAAACCAATTTTTGTTTGATTTAATGATTTTCAATTTCAATACTATAAATATATTGAGACCCAAGTGTAGCAAATATAGGTTATAAATGAACGTGCTCATTAGGATTTCTAGGGTGAGATGAAATGTGATGTCATTGGTTTCACCAAAGATAACAATCAATGCTCGGAGTGCTACTGGGTTTCACCTGCATTTGCTGTTCTTTGCTGGTTACATCAAGCTTAGTTAACACTTAATTTGAGTTCAGCACTCATTAATTGCATAGGCTCAACTGAGATAACGTAGTACTTTACTGAGTTTGATGTAACTCATCTCGGTGTTTTTAAGCTCCAGGGCAGATGTTGGACGTGTAAATTCAAATTTGACCTTCAAGGTCATTTTCAAGTTCACTGGAGAAATTTGAACAGTTCAATCCTTGGATAGTTGCACCAACCTCAGTTAGATTCTATGCATTAACAATATAGGTTAAACTAAGGTTAATGCTTGACTGAGGTCAGTGCAATATGTCCTTAAAGAGATATATTTGAAGACGGTACTTTTTCCTTTTGTGTTTATTTCTACGTATAAATTATTTCAAAGTCTGTATTTACTTTTCTGGATTAGAAATTGAAGAATTTTTGCTAAAATTTTTATCATTTCTTTTAATATAGGAAAACATCGAGATCATTTTTCTAGTGATTTTCACATTAGAATGTTTCATGAAGATTATAGCATATGGGTTTGTGGCCCATACAGGTGCTTATTTGAGGAACGGATGGAATTTCCTCGATTTCACCATCGTAGTTATAGGGTATAAAATCTTGCATATCTATTATACTACTCAAACTAAAACAGTGGCGTGTGCAGAAATTAATTAATTAATTAATTAATTTTGGGGGTTGCAAAATATTATTTTTTCATAAATTAAAATTTGTTTATAAAGTTTCTGATTACATTTTTTTAAAAAGTTGTTATTGTATTTAATGTTCAGTTTACCTTTTGCACTAAGAGGTAAACGTTTTTTACCCTATTGCATTTTTGCAAGTACGGAAAGTCATAAAATTTAATTTTAGAGGAAATTTAGGGGTTCTTGGGGAATGCAAATACACCTTCGCACCTTCCCTGCGAACGTCACTGAATAGAAATGTGAATCCTGTGGTACACACCTGCAAAAGTGTAAATTTAAATCTTTCAGGGCCGATGCACCAACCTCAGTTAAGCGCATCAATCTTAGTTTATTCAATATTGTTAATATGTAGTTAACAAAGATTAGCGCTAACTGAGATTGGTGCAATCGGCCCTTAATGTCAAAAGCGGCTAATTTAAACCTCCAATTACATAACCTTTAAAGTGTGTGGCACAGGACACCTTTGCACTTTTTCCACACCTTTAGTTCAATATTTATATATTAAATTTCAGTTTGCTGAGCACAGCCCTTTCCAGTTTGATGAAAGAGGGTTTCGATGTCAAAGCCCTTCGAGCTTTTCGCGTGCTTCGGCCACTGCGATTGGTGTCCGGTGTGCCGAGTAAGTTTATTTCACTTAAAATGTGGATCGTGATAAATTATATTACTTTTATATTTTATAGGTTTGCAAGTTGTTTTGAATTCGATTCTGCGTGCAATGGTGCCTTTGCTTCACATCGCTCTTTTGGTTCTTTTTGTAATCATGATTTACGCTATCATCGGCTTAGAACTTTTCAAAGGGACTCTGCACACGAGTTGCTACAGAAACGATACCAAACGTAAAAAAATAAAATGATAAAATGATATCACGTGCAGTCGATTCCGGTTAATTGGGACTAGATGTGTGTATCCTCGAGTGCAGTGTATTTTATGTGGGCTATGTACTGTATATTGGACCGAGACAAGTGATCGATGAAATGATGAGAGTTGTTTGATTACTGTTTGATGTTAAGGATCTGAGCAAGCACATTTCATTGTTGCAATTCAGATTTTTTTGCGTTTTGATGAAGTACAAAGATACTGTATTTCCTCAGGCAGTACATGGGCATCAATTACAACACCGGCTGCGGTTAAGGCACAGGGTTGGTGCTAATTATGTCAATAAGACATCAAACAAAGCTCTCACGTCAAGTGACAACAGATTGCATTTATAGGAACAGTGTCAGGAAAAATCATAAAGTTTAAAGCTTGTTAAGTCACAATATTATTATGACTCAAATCAGTGATAAAAATTAATTTTTGGAGGTGCAAACATTATTTTTTCAAAGTTTGAAATTTGTTTTAAGTGTCTAATTATTTTTTGTGATTATTATTGTCTTTAATCATAAATATTGTATTAACAGGTGAATTTTTTTTACTCTATTACTTTTTGAAAGTACTGAAAGGCTTGAAATTCCTCATTTTTAGAGGTTCTTGGGGGGTGCAAATGCATTTTGCACCTCCTGTGTATTCCAATATTCAAATCAGCCAGAATTGTATGGGAAATTAACTATAAATAATTGTTTTGCACATCCAAACTAAAACAAAATTTCATGATTTGGCAGTGAGAACTAACTGTAGGTTTGTTGAAGGAAAGTGGTGTTTTAAATAATGCTCCGGCTTCAATTATTGTGCTGTCCTTGGTTAGTGCGCTGGGGGAAAGCCAATTTTGCAAATTTTGTGCCAGTGTATTACCCAAGGAAATACGGTAAATGATCTTTTAAGATTTGTCTCAATAAATGGCTGGTCTGATTAATTAATGGCCCAATTAACCAGAATTGACTAAGTTAAATGAAATGAGAAGAAATAAAGTAATGGAAGGAAATAATATTTTTCATTAACAGCGCCTAAATTGATGGACGACCCCAAACCTTGTGGTGGACTATACCAGTGTGAAGATGGTTTAGAATGCATGAGGAAATGGGAAGGTCCCAATAATGGCATCACTAATTTTGATAATTTTGGCTTGGCCATGCTCACTGTGTTCCAATGTGTTACTATGGAAGGATGGACAGATGTCATGTACGATGTGAGTTGCCAATAATGGACAAATTATTGTTAAGAAAAAAAAAATTAATTTTGCATTAAAATCAAACAAAATGTCTACTAACAAATATCCCTAACATTATTAAACATTTGATTAAAACCATTTGAATTCGCAGATCAACGACGCTGTCAGTAACGAATGGCCATGGGTGTATTTCATCAGTCTCATCATTCTAGGATCATTTTTTGTATTGAACCTCGTTTTGGGTGTGCTTAGCGGGTAAATATAATTGTATTCAAATAAGTTTTAAATCTGAAATTAAAAATCTTTTTATCTTGTGCAGTGAATTTTCTAAAGAAAGAGAAAAAGCAAAATCGAGGGGCGATTTTCATAAACTAAGAGAAAAACAACAAATTGAAGAAGATCTAAGGGGTTATTTAGATTGGATAACGCAGGCTGGTAAATAACAAAGTAAACGTAAGATATAAATTGTTTATACAATTAAGTTGTATTTATTTACAGAGGACATCGATCCAGATGGCGAAAACAAAGACGATGATGTGCGTCACAGTGAGTTTACAATAAAATAGGATTACCAGATCAAATCCCACATGGAAAAGTCATATATTTTCATGTTTTCTTACTAAACAAATGGTGCTCTTCAACTTTGGAATTGAACTTTGGTAGCTGACATATATTGTTACAAAGCTGCAACAGTGAATTGTGTGAAAACAACGTTTTATTTATAAATAAATGACTTTATATGGGATACACTTGAGGTTGTTCCAGATTTACACGTCTAACAAATTTCTTTGTAGATAAACAAGGAGATCTGGAGTTGTCAGAAAAGGCTGAAGATGCTGGAAGTACCGAAAGCATCCATGTATCCACATGGGTTCGAAAAAAGTAAGGATCGAACAACTTTGAAAGATATAAATACAATAATTAAATGTGATTGCAGGCGAGCTTTCGATAGACAAAATCGAAGATGTCGACGAGCATGCCGAAAGGCAGTGAAATCTCAATTTTTTTACTGGCTCATCATCGTACTCGTGTTCCTCAACACGGGCGTCTTGGCCACGGAACACTATCAACAACCTTTGTGGCTCGACGAATTCCAAGAAGCTGCCAACATCTTTTTCGTAGCGCTTTTTTCGCTCGAGATGTTGCTGAAAATGTACAGTTTAGGATTTCAGGTTCTTAGAGATGATATTTGGAAATTTTTTCTCTGGATGTTGAAATTTTTTTCTGTTTTTAGGGATATTTTGTGTCTTTATTCAATAGATTCGATTGTTTCGTAATGATAAGTAGCATTATGGAGTTGATTTTAACACGTACCGGATCTATGCCACCTTTGGGCGTATCCGTGTTGCGTTGTGTCCGTTTGCTCAGGGTCTTCAAAGTGACCAAGTATGATCTTAGTTTTAGATGCGTTGCTGTTTTCGTGGCCATGTTGAAATCGGTCTTCTGATAGAAGTCCGAGAGATCAGATGAATCATAAATTTGGAAAGATCGGGTAACCCGTTGAATTTCTTTCGTGATAAGGATTGGGATTACAAATCCTTGTAAATTGGAAATTTCTTGTAAGCAGTGCCGTAAACTAGGCACTTTTTTTCAGCCTTCTTGAACTTTTTAAGGCTTTTTTTGAGGCTTTTTAAACACGTATTTTTGGTTTTTAAGTCCTTTTCAAGACTTTTTTAAGCCTTAAACCTGGGCTTTTCTGCCTAACTCAAGCCTCTCTCCATCTGGTCCTTTTCCTTGTCCGGCCTGGAGTGGCTGCTCCAGTTGGCTCTGGCACTACCGGTAAGCACAAGTCATAAGCTCACACTCTAGACTTTGTAAGAAGATGCAGACTGAAGTCTGATTTTTATTTTTTAAATTCTCAAGCAATGCTGAAGACCAAACTCATTAAAATTCGTGGAACTATATACTCGCATATCCTGCCTGCCTGGGACTTGGGCGAGTGCATTTTGTTTAAAATTAAGAGGGCCAATGGGGTCAATGGATTCCTGACCATTTATTGGTCAGGTGGCAGCACTCGCAAACGGACCATAACACAAACAAACTCATTAGAATTAAAGGGAAGTTTTATTGGTTTATTTGGGATTTTATTTAGCTCGGCAAGTGGGTGCGTCTGATTTGGTGCAGATGGGAAAGTTTTAGTGCGGCCACGAAAACTGCAATTTGACTAAAGGCTACACAATTTAATCACATAAGCTGTTTGTTTTGTTTGATAAAGGTATTGGCGATCATTGAGTAACTTGTTGGCATCTCTGCTCAATTCGATGCGTTCCATTGCCAGTTTGTTGCTGCTGCTCTTTTTGTTTATTGTCATTTTTGCATTGTTGGGCATGCAAGTTTTTGGTGGGAAATTCAATTTCGATCCACCGGAGCAGAAACCGCGGCAGAATTTTGATTCATTCTGGGAAGCCATGCTCACAGTGTTTCAGGTAACAGACAAAATCTCAATTGTTACTCTATAATTATATCTAATATTTTCTATTTTAAAGATATTAACAGGTGAAGATTGGAATGTAGTCATGTATCATGGCATAAAAGCATTTGGAGGCGTAGGGTCTCCTGGCATCTTAGCCTGTATTTATTTCATCATTCTTTTTATTTGCGGAAACTGTATCCTTGCATTTCAAATTGACCTGGAAGGTCATCTTCATGGTCATTCACTTTTTATCTCTTAAACTATTGAAAATAGAGCAAAAATTTCAATTAGAAAGTTGTAGAGCATAATCAAATTAATCTAGCAGACCCTCAGTTAAAGGAATCCTTAACGATTCTCAGATATACTTTTAAACGTTTTCTTGGCTATTGCCGTAGACAATTTAGCCGACGCAGAAAGCTTGACTGCTATAGAAAAAGAGGAGGAAGAAACGAAGCAGTCTCGGTCTAGAAGTGGGACTCCGCATGCCATCCTGGAAGGAGAAGAAATTGAAAAAGAAAAAGGACTGGAAGGAGAACCAGAAGGAGTTGACACCGGAGCCAGTGAAGCTGATGCTCTGAAAGAAAATCAAGTTAGGATAGATATGGGTCAAATGAATCATTTGATAGCAAAAGCACCATCATTAAGAACGTGAGTATAGTTGCACTAACTACAGTATTAGCATTTTGTATTTACACAAGTACAAAGTAAATCAATTATATCAGAAGTATGACTTGCTTGTCTTCAGCATCTTTCGCACCCCACTCAAGCCTAACAATAGAACGATGCTAAATGAAATTGTTGATTTGCTCATTGAATTTCAGGAAGCCACGCGATGATAAGATAGAAGACGAAGAAAGGGGAGACGATGAAGATCTGGACGATGAGTATGGGGACGAAGATGATTACGAAGGCGAAGAGGAAGAAGAAGATGAAGAAGACGCAGGATCGACAACATTGTCGACAGCACGGCCTCGAAGAATGAGCGAAATGAGCATGCCCACTAAAATAAGACCGATGCCGAAATATTCAACATTTTTCATTTTTTCACATACAAATAAGTAAGTTTTGTGATAATTTGAAAATGAAAATAATTATATTTTTTAAATTTTCTTTCAGATTTCGCATATTTTGTCATAAAGTGTGCAACCATTCGTATTTCAGTAATATCATTTTATGTTGTATTTTAGTCAGCAGTTCAATGCTGGCAGCCGAGGACCCTCTTAATTCAAATTCAGAAAGAAATAAGGTTAGATCCATTTATTTTTTGTGAAATGAATTTTAAAGTTTGACTTTACTTTAGATATTGCAACATTTTGACTATTTCTTCACGTCGGTGTTTACTATCGAGATAACACTCAAAGTGATTTCTTACGGACTAATCTTACACAAGGGTTCCTTTTGCCGTAGCGCCTTCAATCTGCTTGACATTTTGGTTGTTTGTGTCTCTCTCGTCTCCTTTCTAGCCGAGTAGGTTTGATATAATATGGGGATGGGCACAAAGTCGATTAAGTTATGAGTACGGTATTTCTTTGATTAATTTCCTATTTCTTATTTCGAAATAAGAATCTTGGTTCTTACCGTGGGGCTTTACCATAATAATAATTTTATAATAGTCATTTCTATAAGAAATTTAATTTTTAAGTACTGATACTCAGAAGAAATTAATTTTCTTACGGGATTTTAAGAAATTGTAAGAAAAGTCACCATACCTTATAACAAGTTCTACAACGAACGGCATTATAAGTTGAGGGCCAATACTATTAAAAGAAATACGGTAACTATCTGTTTACATGTAAATTGCAATAACCAAATGGCATTTGATGAATATTTGATTATAGTAGCACTAGCACAGCATGACACTTGATGTCTTATCTTGACGCACCTGATTGTAAATTTACAATCCATTCCCTAATCTGATGTAACAAGAGTGATTTAACAAGAGTGATTTAATGTTAATTATTGAATTGTTTTGACATGGCTGATAGGCCATTTCAAAAAAAATCATGACCGTTGATGAAGTCATGAATGCACTAAACTTAATCTCCTCAAGTCGACTTTGGGCCAAGTCATCCTTCCTTAACTTTAATAATCCAATATATAGTGCCTGACAAAACTGTCTCAATGACCAAAACTGAATAATGGACAAATGCAGAATTTGAAATTTCGCATTTAACCTTTATTAGGTCTCTGCATCTAATCTATATCTATATTTCTTAGTTGGACTCTGTCCGTCCGTCTGTGTGTCCGGGCTGTGATTGGTCGGGACAAAGTCACCTGACCAATCACCTGAAAAAGGCTCCACTCTAACTCT
>JAQIXT010000685.1:0-26544 GCA_034700445.1 Stenotaenia linearis | reverse complement strand
GGACCGCACCAAACGTGACGCTATAAGCGGGTTGACGCTATAGCCGAGGTCGCTACTGGCGGGTCCGACTGTACTTCCATATTTAGCTTTACTCTTGTGCATACTCCCCTTGCACGCTACTTATTACCCATAATGCACCTTACTTTTGCGTTACTCCAACTTCTACATCAAATGTGAACACAAGTGTGAACCCAGCTTAAGAATTATTTCTCCACAGCATAAATTTACAACTTTTTAGGTATGTGCCACAAAATCATCCACATTTCAACACATTATATATTTATATATTTAATTTGATTACCTGATTTCTCTTCTGCCGAAGGAATTTGTGCGTCGGTTAACTTGATCACCGGATGATTATACAGTGCCAAAAACGGCAAGTCGCTGCAGTTTTCCAGAATTATTGACAAACGTGCCGCGTCGAAAGAACTTGCCAAATCAAGCACGGGGACGTGCATGTCCATACACGATAACGCGTCTCCTGATTCCCTGTCCCACACACGCACAGTCATGTCACGTGATCCTGCAAGCAACATTTTATTAACATCATAGCTCGGATCAACCTTTTATTTTATTACTTTGTAATCGAGATTTAATATTTCAACCCATCTATCTATTTTAATTAAAATAATCTCATTTCCACGTGTTATCTCCCGTGTTATTAGCCTACCTTAACCCCACCCCCTCTAACTCACGTCTTCACATCGTAAAATTAATTTACTTCTGTCCTTTGTTTGGATTAAAATGGCGAGAGATCCATTATGTTTAATCCACGTTTAATTAAAGTGTGTAAGTGAAATATTTCCACATTTTTCCCTTTAAAATTGAACGGTACCAGAAATCACTAAGCTGCCGTCGGCTGTGACTTGTAGACACGTCACGTGACCCGTGTGGCCGGTGAGCGTGTGACTGTTGTGACCCGTCAGTCGGTCCCATATCATGACCGAACAGTCGTGTGAGCCTGAGAAAACGTGTTTTTGATCGGAGATTGCAACTGCCACGCATGTTACTGGTCCTGAGTGGCCGACTAGCACCTGGGGTGATGGAGAGAAGAGTTTTAGTTTGGATGTGTGAGATGATTTTATTAGGCTTTAATGAATTAAGCGTGGAGTTTATTGATTTTATGGAAGTTGGGACTGAATTTTATTGAATTTTCTAAAGATTTGGCTCTAATTTCAATGAATTCATTGAGTTTTTGGTCATTTTGGCCTAAATTTTATAGCATTTCATTGGATTTTTTATAAATTTAGCTGAAATTTCATTGAATTCACTGATTTTTGATAATGTAGGCCTTAATTTTATTGAATTTTCCAACTTGCTCTTAAAATAACATCAACAGACACCATTTATCCCATTTCCTTCCCTGTATCAACCACCTACGTCAACAAAACTACTTATAACTATTATTACCTGTGTTATTCTACCCGTAGCAATATCCCATATTTTCAGCGAAGCGTCTCTCGATCCGGTAATAACAAACTTCGAGTCATTCGTAAGTGCATGGCACAAAATGACGTCGCTGTGGCTTACGCTGTGTTTGTGATCTTCGCGAGAGACTGTCCATATCCTCAAACTTTAATCAGCCAACCGCAGAATAATTAATCTACTGAAACTTAATTAAAAATCTTCTTATTTACTTGTTATCTCCCAGACCACAAACTGCAAATTTCATATTATTGGTTATGTCTACAAAGGATGAAGGGCCCAAACATGAAAGAAGCACGACACAACTATCCGCTTGCCATAATTTAAGCATTCCTGTGCTGTCGGCCGATAAAATTCTTCTGCTGTCAGCCAGAATCTTCAAAGCGGTTATTCTAGCTTGATGCTCCTATGATATATTACAGTAATTCAAGTGTCGTTTATAGATTTCGAAAGTCCGATCTTCCTCAAATATTTCTTAAATCGCTATAGAATATAGATTATAGATTTGGCCAAAGCAGTAATGTTGTTTTCGCATCTGGTGCCACAACTAGATATTTTATCTACAACCAAACAATATCGCTCGATCATCATCAACGCGAAGAGGTCATAGCGTTTCCCTAGTTTAGCCCTCTCAAGACCCTTTTCAGTCTTTTGGGGCCTTTCACATACAGTCGGACCCGCCAGTAGCAACCTCGGCTATAGCGTCAACCCGCTTATAGTGTCACTTTTGGTGCGGTCCGGCCAACACTTTGATGCTATAAGCGGACTCGCTTGTAGCGTCAACCCGCTTATAGCGTCAATTTAACCGCGGCCCCTTGATTGACGCTATAAGCGGGTCCGACTGTATTCTGTTAATTTTAGCTGTTTCTTTTCTTTTGGATCTAATCAGGCTTTTCTGCATACTTTGAGCCTTCCCCTGGTCCGGTCCAGCTGCTCCAGTTTGCTCCAATGTAGTTACGTCACTGGTTGCATCAAACGGCATGAGTCATGTAATGGTCAAAAGGTTTTGTCAAAGTCGTGTTGACTTATATGCCTTTATGTTACAAGACATATATGTCACTGGCAAAAGCTGACTCGTAAATGTGAAGTTACATCACAGATGCCATAAGTCAACATATCAAAGCCACAGACCACATGTCCCATGCTGTTTTAGTTGATTTATACACACATCAGGTATGTTTGTGTAAAGAGTGATATATTTGTATTTGGTTGTTGAATGGGTGGAAGGTTTGGTAAAGCAGTTTGTCAAGTAGTTACTTCTTCAATGCATTTGCTGCAAAACTTGAACAGAAGCCAAAATTGTTCTTTTTTAAGTTCTAAACAGATTGAAGCAATCCATTGTAATTTATTTTAGTGAATTGACTGTTTACACATAAAACTGCCTCTTGCCTGCAACTTCTATGATACCCAAAGTTAATGACCTTGAAAGTTACTTTCAAGGTCAAGTTATATACCTCCTAGCCAACTTTCCATCAATGCTATCTTTGTCTTGGACCAATCTGCTACTGTTTAAGAAATATTTGAGAAGAACCAGACTTTCTGAACATCCTAAATCAATACACCTAATAAGAAATAAAAAAGAAACTTGTCCTAACCTTAAATATAGATACGATGAAACCTAAGGTAAGACCCCAAACTCGTACAGTTTTATCATCTGATCCTGATACTGCATAGAGTCCATTTGGTGCAAAAGCTACGCATGATATGCTACCTGTATGTCCTTCTAATGTTGTACTAGATAATTCCTTTTGATTCAACTGCCATACTTTCACTAATTTGTCTTTAGAACCTAAAAAGAAAAAATCAAAAAAGTTCATTCCACGATACTTTATTATTAACAAGTTCGCACTACATATTCACACTTGAAGTTACAGTTCACGAAGTGAATAGTCATCTTATACTGTTTGGTATGTCTTAAAGTTGTGTTCTTTTATAAGATGTATATAAATTACATCACGCTGCCCAAGCAAGGGATTGCTTGTATGATAATCATGTTTGATTATACATAATTATTGTAATTTGTTTGTTTATTTATTTTAATGACATCCAAAGGAGTAGATGTTACAAGGTTAATCCCTGTTGAGATGTGGTTATGACGCTTTTTAACCACAACTTCAAATTTGAACACAAGTGCAAACTCAGCTTCACAATTCAACCTGAAATAGCCATAGTTCCATCTTTGGATATGTCCACACACGTTACATGATCATTGTGCTTGCCGCCATTACCCTGTTTTCTTCCATTCATCGGAGTCTCATGCACTCTGTTCCGATTAAAGTACCATACCGTAATTTTTTCACCGCTTGCAGTGAAAAGGAAACTATCATCTGATGAAATCTAATAACAAAAACAAAACAAAATAAAAAACCTCTTGATAGTGCTTCAACACCAAATACTAGATTCCAGTTCACTTATCACTTGTAATACGTACGACGAGTGAACAGAAAATTATGAGATAATCTTCTGTTCATGAGTGGTATTCAAGGGATTATTTCACGAATCAAACGTTTAAAATTGGCCAAAAGTATTATCAGGATAACTTCTCCTACCTAGGCTCCATTGCTAACGTCATATGTCCAATTCAAACATTTCTCGGCTTCCGATTGGCCGACGTTTGATGACGTTTGAGGAGTGAAATAATCAATCAAGCACAATCGAACTCGAAACAAATCTAGTACTTAGCCATGTTTTGCACACCAAGGATTGCCAGAAGCCCAGAAGTCTGGTTTTACACAGGATTGTACAGCAAACTGATGCAATCCTGTTCTTTACACAGGATTGTACAGCAAACTGATGCAATCCTGTTCTTTAATTCATGTCCGAACCGAGCAGAAGATCTGCGACTCCCTCCTTATACAGAATTAAAATTTATTTTATGAAGAAAGGGGCCCAAAAAACAAAAACGCCACTGATGCAAACAGTAGCTAGTTGCAATACAAACTGCAATGTAAAGTGACGTAATTAAGCATAAAACTGAAGGGAAACTAAGTTTAGTTTAGTTCTTGAATGTATAGTTAAATATTAACGTCCCGCGTCTGCATTTCAAAGTCTGGCAACCCTGCGTGCGTCGTTAATTTAATTTTTCTTACTTTTAGGGCTGAGACGGGAGACTCGGGGCAGATTAGCGTTGAGACACATTTAGTGGTGTGTATGTCGTATACGATAAGTGTATCGTCGTCGTAAGCAACACTCGCTCTGCAATTGTCCGACGCAATTTGCACTTTGGTAATCTGCGAAACATTGAGCCGTTAAAACCGGCTTTTTATAGTCTATTGAAAACCATTACCGCTACGTCTCTGCCTCGAATGGTGTGAATTTCAGAACCGGTGGCAAGAGATCTCAAATAAAGATTATTGTCTTCGCATGCGACTAATAAAAATGTCGAATCTACCGATAAATCCATCTGCGTGACTGGGAATGGTAACTTGATGGTGTTGAGCAAATTGAAGTTATCTAACGACCACACACAGACGGTGCTGTCATTACTCCCTACAAAATATAAAATAAAATGCAAACACCGTTCTTAGTAATAAACGTAAAAGTCGCTTAATTGTCTATTTATTTAAATTTAACAAAGGAAAAATGTTTGTGTTGAGTGGGACGAGTTGTGCAATATGAACGCACTGGAATTTAAACTTTTAGCTAAATTAATGCAAAAATCTGTGACAACGGCAAAATATTAAAATAACCTCGTAAATAGTGTATCGTTTAGTAGTAGTAAACCAGTAGTTGAAGTGAACACAAAAATTTACACGTAAATAGAAGTAATGCAGCGAGAAATGTATTTGTAGTTGACAAAATCATCAATTCAGTTTGAATATAACACTTTCAACTTTCCTGCGCCTTGTGGTCCTCAAATTTCAAACCTCTCACGCACCCTTTCATGTGCGTGATTTTCTGCCCACAGCGAATGATGAGCTGTCAGTGGGGGAAATACTTACAGCATATCGCTCGAAAACAGACAAATCTGAACCGGAAGTGTCACTTTAAATCACCCTAAATATAAAATTAACAAATAATTATAGGAAATTAATCACAAACCAAAAAAATAATATATAATTTACAATTAATTCATTCATTAGCAACCAAATTCAGTCACGTGACCACATTTTCAACAAAAAAAAACTTAATTTAACAACTTTCAGAAATGAAATAATTGCATCGATTAAAAAAAATTAAAAAAAAAAAAAATTACACCATTAAAAAAAATGTCGGAATGAATAGAAACGTTTAGCGAGATGTTTTAAATAAAAAATTACGATAAGAAAAAAAAAAGTTTAATAAATTTTCTTAGTTACTGCTTTTGTGTTGTCGTGTTTGATATATTGCAAACTGTCCTAGCAGCAGGGTGGCGCTAAAACGTGCGTGACCTTAACATTTCATTTCGAATCCACAAAAAGAAACAAAAAAAAGTTGGGTGTGGTTGTCGAAAATCCGTTTGTCGTGCTAATATATGATAATAGGAAAATATTACCTCAGTTACACCTACAATTTTTTTATATTTAAAAACGTTAAGCTCACAACCTTATGTTTAATTTATGAATTTATTTAAATTAAGAAAAAAATTCAACATCGTTGTTAACCGAGCAAAAAACGACAAAGTGGAAATTAAAGCGGGGATGTAACAAATTGCTTTAAATCATAAAAAAATTTAAAATCTAAATTTTAAAAGGTTTTTTTTTACTGAATTTATTATTTTTATGGGTTTTGGTAATGAGATTAGTACTAATTTTAATGTTAAACAGCTGTAAAATACCACTTCCGGTTTGTTTATGGGTTGGGCTTTCCTGTGTTTCAAAAGAATTTTTAATTTTTGTGAAATTTTTATTTTGAAATGAGTAATCTGTAAATTTTGAAGTAAAACTGTCGAAAATCTGTAAATTTTCAAGTAAAACTGTCGAAAATCTGTAAATTTTCAAGTAAAACTTGAAAATCTGTAAAAAATCTACAAAATCGGCCAAAAAACTGCAAAAAAAATTCAAAAAAACTTCTAAAATTAACTTAACCTAATTATTTTACCAAAATTATACTATTCAAATTCAATTCCATCTTCATCATTTAATTCCTCTTCTACCTCGCTATAAAATCATCCCCCTCCATCTTTAATTTCTTTACCTGTCACTAACACATCATCGTTATCAGTTACAGCTACGGCCACAATCGATCCTCGGTGGTGCTCTAATTTTTGTATCACATCTCCAGTTGCTAATTGTACGATGATCACACGACTATCATCCGATCCACTAATGACCACCGTGTCGTGTTGCGTTGTCGCAACGCAAGTGACGGTTGCAAAATGTTCTCTTTAATTGCAAAAAAAAAAAAAAAAAAAAAAAAAAAAAAAAAAAAAAAAAAAATCAGAAACACAAGTTTTATCTTTATTAGGCCTAATGACGATTTATTTACCCGATAGTTCGGTAAATGGTTGCAGCGACTAAATCCCAGACGATGACCGTTGTGTCTTCGGAACCACTCACCAAATATTGACCCGACTTTTCAACGTGCACGCAGCAAACTCGGTCTTTGTGCCCTGCAGAGTTAAATAAGACATTAACCGAAATGGGAAAAAAAATGTGGTCGTAAAGTACATCTAAGTATTTGGCATTTGAATTTCATAAATTTTTGACGTTTTTTTCTTTCGGTTGAAGACGGGAAGTTAAATCAAATATGAGAATGGAGATTTTGGTTTAGCGAATACTCGATATGAAAAATGTGTGTTTGCGAGTTGAGTAATTAGAATTTAGTATTTACCCGATCTTAATATTGAATTTAAAGCTAGGAATGATTAGATTAGTTTTTATTAAATTTTCTAAATTCCCAGCTAAAAAAATCTACAAAATATCTACAAAAATTTGGCCGATTTGCAGTTTTTTTAAAGTTTTTCTACAGATTTTCTTCAAATTCTGTAGAAAATCTGTAGAATATTAATTTTTTCTAAATTAAACTGCAGAAAATCTGTAAATTTTGAAGTAAAACTGTAGAAAATCTATAAAAAATCTACAAAATCTTCAAAGAAAGACGGTCAAATTTTTGTGTCCATCGAATATTCCGAATTCCAACTCTCACACATCAATTTCATACTTCCATTTTCAACAATTTAACAACAAAAAACTCAACAATAATTCAACCAACCTGTGAAAGTTCTGATGAGTTGCCGTGAAGCCACATGATACATTTGAATGGTTTTATCAGCCGTAGTGCAAATGACATACTGGGAGTCGTGAGTAACGGCGATGCTGGCGACAGGAAGGGGTAAACAAAGCACCGTGGCTTGTTGCGGCAGTGGGGTCCATAACCAAGAATTAATTGGCGCCAATAAAGGCGCTGTCTGTCTCTTACACCAATCCAGCGCTTGATTTACCAGACAATCAACGTTGTCCAGTGTACCATCTTTAATAATATAAAAAAATATTTTTTTTAATTTTTTAAATTGATTGATTGATTGATTGATTGATTGATTGATTGATTGATTAATTAATTTATTTATTTATTTATTTATTTACCGACAAACCGTTGAATCCATCCAACAATTTGCGATGCTAATTGTAACGGTTCTTTGCTTAAAATATCTGTTCCTAATTTAAGCGTGTGATACACCAACTCGATTTCGATGTCTAGAATCTAAAAATGTAGAAAAAAGTAATAAAAATGTTATTTTAAATTTTTTTTTTATTTTTTTTTTTTTAAAAATGCAGCGGTCCATAGAGAATGAAATATGAGTGAGGTTAATTAAGTGTGATCTGTGAAGCCATAATTTAGAACTTCAACGCGCATGCGTGTAAACGATTCCGACGTTTTTATTTTTGAATTTTTTTTTTATTTTTTAGTTTGAGAATTAAAGATGTAGAAATATGAAAAAATATAAAAAATTTTCAAATAATTTTATAAATTATAGTCAAACCTCAGTATAACGAAATGGTAGGGACATAAAGCAAATTTCATTAAAACGAGGTTTCGTTTCAAAAATTCAACAATTTTTGTCAATAATCATTGATCACATTTTGTGTCCAACTGCACGTTAAAATAATACCCGACAATTTGAACGATTAAAAAATTTATTATAATTTTTTTCTCGATCTTACTTGAGTTCGCACGAGTTCCAGAACACCGAGCACGTAGCAAATGGAGCCAGCTTGAACTGCCACTTGCAAAAACTGTAAATTGCACACCGTTGCTTGTTTAATCCTCGTCACGTCACCGGTGTGAAGCAGGTGAAACCAAAGTTCTTCTATAGGCCGAATACTCGCCCATCTGTGGTCTGCTCTCAGACACTGCAAATGCCTGTATTTGCCTGCTGATGATTCTTTCTGCTCGCCGTCCGACTGAAATTGAAAACGAGAAAGTTTTGCTTTAAAAAAGAAAAGCAATTTCCTCTCAGATTTTATTCGCTATTTTATTCCGTGAGAAGATCCAATGTAAATATTTTTTCAGTAATAATGTTTTTTTTCTCTAGTTTTTTGAAAAACTTGAGGGAAAATCGATTTTTTTTGTAGTGTTGTGTGAAAGGTGTGAAGTTGTGTGAGTTGTGGTGAATTTAGGGGTCGAGAATGTCTGGAAATGAGCTAAAAGGGTGATAAAATGGTCTGGAGTATAGAAAAGTTGTCTAAAATTGTGGAATGTGGACTGTGATTTACTAAATTGGCAGAAAACTATGGAAAATTTGTCTAAAATGAACTGATGTGTGGGCTAAAATCTCATTAAAATGATATAAAAACATAAAAAATGATCTAAAATGTTGTAAATTACTGTGTCAATGTAATAGAATAGCCTAAAATTGTCTAAAAATAATCAAAAGAAACAAGTTCTGCAAAAAAATGGTCTAAAATATAGAAAATTGCCTAAAAATGTACATTTCTAGCCTTTGATTAACATAATTAGTTGAAAACTTGTCTAAAATGAACTAAAATGGTAGAAAAGTCTATTAAAATGATCTAAAAGCACAAGAAATTGGCCTAAAAGCACAAGAAATTATCATGTGGTCTCTAAATGGCTTACAGCTGTCTAAAAAGAATCTAAAAGTAATCACAATTCACAACTTGTCTAAAATGCTACAAAAACTCATCAACAAAACTATAAAGACATTAAAAAATGGTCTAAATCAATCAAAAATGCCCTTGGAATTGTCTAAAATGGCCTTAAAATTGTCTAAAATGGCTTAGAATTGTCTAAAATGTCCTTAGAATTGTCCAAAATTGTCTAAAACTAACCAAAAACACCATAAATGATCTAAAATCCTACTAAAATGATCCAACAATGCACCAAAATGAACTTAAACATCCCAAATAAATTCCAAAACAAAAAGAAGTAAAAAAAAATTAAAATATTCTAAATAGATTAAACTGTACTGAATTTGAATTCCATTTCTTTAGAAAAAACTAAAAAAATAAAAAGGGAATCATTTGAAATAAATTTGCTCTTGACATTAATGGAACTTCTCTAAAAGAAAAGAAGAAAAGAAATTTAAAATAAAAAAATCGTTTCTCAGATTTGTTCAGGAATTGATTACTGGCACACAAAGTAAATGGACTGTTTGTGAAAAGATTCTCTCCCATTAATTTTTCAGGGATCTATTAAGGGTAAACAAAGATTAGGAATTCAATTAAAAAGAAATCAATTTCCAAATAAATACAGAACAAATTCAAACTCAAAATTTTTTTTTTTTAAATATCTTTTAGAAGTAATTTTTTTTTACTTATTTCAATAAAATTAACCAAGAAAAAGTCTTTCTGAAAAACTTTTTTTTCCAAAAAAAAATTTTCCATAAAAAAAAAAAAAATTAATTTTTCAAAGTATTTCTTTAAACTTATTTCAACAAAATTAACAAAAAAAACTTCTTTCTGAAAAACTTTTTTTTCCAAAATTTTTTTTTTTAATTTTTCAAAATTTTCAATAAATTTCGATTACACTGCATATTTCAAACTAAAGGTACCGAAATCGATTAGGTAAATGTATCCCTTGCTTTTCTAATATTAGATTTCGATCGGTTAAAAGAATCTTCCAACACAGCCGTGCAAATTTATGACACGAAAAAAGCCACCATTTTATCGGAGCGATTGGGGACTTTCATTTCTCGCCGAACAGACAAACCAAACAACGCCTATGTCCACAATAAACGCCATCAAATTCGCCTCTTTATCCAATACAATAATAATAAAACTGAAATAATGGCTATTTTTTGTATACTTGTTGTATAGTAAGTCGATTAATGTCCTGGGGTTATGCAATCATGTGTGGTGATAGTCTAAATGGTATAAAATTTAATGGGGTAATAAAATGGTATAAAATGTAGTAAAATGTCTAAAAGGAGGTGCAATTGGGTTGAAAATAAAGTAAAGTGGTTTAAAATTGTACAAAAGTGGTTAAATTGTAGTAAAATTGTCTAAAATGTATTTAAATGTTCATAAAATTGTGTAAAAATTGTCTAAAATGACATTTATCACAAATGTATTGTTGAAATTGCGTCACCAAATGGTGGTATTGTAAGAGCACGTTTTATGACGTGGGTTCGGCTAAATGCGGACAACGCGTGTGACTTCCATCATGGCCGAAGAATACAGTATAAAAACCTTATAAATAGTGTATTGAACAGTAGTAGTAAACCAGTTGTTGAAGAGAACACAAGCTGTCTGCGTCATCTCTCTCGTTTCCCTCCCTCACACCAACATAATTGTCGTAAATATTTGTCGAAAATATTTCCAACAAATCAAAAAATCAGATAATACTTCATTATTTGAATCTGATGTTTGCTATTGAGTTCATCTCACACTTAAAAATCTGTCTCAAAATTGTACAGGAAATTGAAAATAGTCTTAAAACAAACTTCTAAAAGCTTTAAAATGACCTAAAAACCTCCTAAATCTTCTTTAAAAACTCCTACATGCTCCAAAAACCACAAAAACAACCCAAAACATTTAAAAAAACAAAAAACAAAGGATTAAATTGAATTTTACGTAACAAACTAACTTCCCCCCTTACTTTATGACCTCATTGAACTCACATTGTAACTCCTCCTAACAAAAACAAAAAAAAACTTGAATCCATTTGTACAGTCAGTGGCATCGCTTTGCTCTCAACGTTTACAAAGGATTGTCACCAGGTAACAAAAAAAAAAAGGAAAAAAAAAGGGTCCACAAACCCTATAGTGCCTTCCATTATCTTGAAACTGAATGCCGAAATTTCGTGCAACACGATTCATATATATTTACTCGCGAGGCTTTTCTCTCAATGTTCGTGGGATTAGGTGCTGCACTTTGAGATAATGCAGAGTCAAAGTGAGAAATTCCACTTTTCTAGCTTTGGTGTGTTTTATTTGACTTTTTATTGTATTTTTTTATTACAAAGAAACCTTAGCTGTTCTTTTGGAAGGAGATGGTATTTTTAGGGTTTCATTTTCTAAAAATAGGTTCGCGTGGAGTTAAAGGGGTTGAATAGACTGAAATGTATTGAAGATGGTTTGATTAGTTTGAATGTTGTGAAATTTGTTTTTGTAATAGTTTGGTACATTTTGAGTGAGTGTGATTAAAAATGGACAAATGTAAGTCTAAAATTAGACTTGTGTGGTTGAAAATAGTCTAAAAAGAAAGGATGTAATCAAAATAAGGCTATAAATTGGTTAAAATCAGACTATCTGGACTAAAATAGGCTTAAAATTGATGAATATCAGACTAATTAAACTAAAACAATCTAAAAACACAGTCAAATGCCTCAAATTAAGACTAACTAGTCTAAAAATAGTCTAAAATAAGACCAATAGGTCTAAGATTGACCAAACCGAGTCTAAAACCATCCAAAATCAACAAAAACCAACTCAAAACTTCACATCAATTACACAAACTCGTAAAAAAAAATATAAAAACCTTTAAGGTTTGTGAATGGAGACATCGTTTGTACCTTTAAAGGTATAAAAACGTCTCCATATACATACCTATTTGAGTTTATCTACCTTTTTTGCTGAGAGTGCACTTTAATACCAAACAAAATCCCAAAAAATCAATTTCATCAACCCCCCCCTTCTTCCCCCTCCCGACCAATCAATTAAAATCCAATCTCTCAAACATCGATTACGTCACTCAAAATTCAAATCAAACTCAAAAATCCAACAGACCCCCAAAAATTAATAACAAAAAAATCATCCTACACGTTGCTCGTTCCCGGCCAGGAATCCGACAAGTAACAAGTTCGCGATCTCACTATGTGCGCCACGTTTCGACTTCTGCGTCGGGAAATATCTCGTCTTGTTGATTTCGGTGAGACAACGATGGCGCCACGACAACAGGATTTTATTGTCAGCAAACCTCCTCATCAATAAAACATCTGGAAAAATAAAACCACTGTTACCAGGCAACTGCCTTCTAAATATAAAAATTCATTTCCCGTCTTCACTACACCCAATTATCACCAACCTCGATCACAATCGACAATCAAATACCATATTTCTTCGAATAGTTCCCGTATACTTTGAATAGCTGCACATCCGGTTGCCGGATTCATAATTCTAAGCTTGTTTAAGCCGTTTTAATGTTTTACAACGTTAATGTGACTCAAATAAGACGGTTTTATACAAGAATCGCTACATGCGTCCAAAGTTGGAATCGTTCAACGTCAGAATCGGATTATGATTTTGTGCAATAATCGAAATAATTTGATTCTTGAGAATTCGTTTAACTTTGAACGCGCGTAACGCACAATTAACTCCATACGCAATCGTTTCACGTCGAAACTTAAACGCGAATTTCGTGATTTGCAATAAGACCCGCAGGATTTATTCGAAGAAACACAGCATCTTCAAACTCACCCATCGCGCACAACAGCCTGCGCAACAAAACCGCCGACGACAACAAACGCGGGCAATTATTCTGGCAAACCTCCATCATCTCCACATCGGTCATCCCGTACCGCGTACAAGTCAGGTACTTGGCCACCGTGGCCACGCTCTCGACGCCAAACTCCTCCTCGAGAAATTGCATATATCGACACACGATCGAAGACGCATCGTCGCAGTCCCCGTCGAGCTTCGAATTGGCCGCTAACTCGATCAACAAACGACACGACAAGAAATTCTCCGAATTCCTCATGCAGATTGAATGCAAATCCTCCGTCTTCCCGGCTCCCAGCGGCGGTTTTCGCGCCAAACAAAGTCGCACGTATCTCCTCACGCTCGCCTCGTCCATCGGCTCGAAGGGAATAATTCGATTGTGGGCGTCCAGAGTCGATTTCCAAGTGCCGAGGACGCGGTCGACGTTGACCGTCAGCGACTTCGTGTTGGTCGCCATGGTGCACACGACGCGCACGTTGCCGGGCAGTTGAAATGGGAGCCACGCTAATGCGCCATTAGCAAATCCGTCATGCTGTTGTTGCTTGAGTGGGGGTAACTTGAGCAAATGTAAATCATCCAGTAGAATTACCAGATTAGACGACGACATCGATTGCACAGCGCGCAGCAGCGATTCGAACCAGGAAAAGAGTTTGTTTACGTCGAAGTTGCAGTGCTTGGCTTGGATTTCGAGCCCGAAGATGAAGCTTAATTGCATACAAAGGGAGCGCAAGAATTCGCCCAGATACATGCTTCGAGGAGTTAGGCCTAAGTAGCGAACGACGCATACTGTGGATTCCTCGTCGCCGAGCCAACCGCCGATTCGTGTTGCCAGCACTGATAAGGCGTTTGTTTTGCCGCACGTGTCACCGCCCGTCAGTATAATTGGGGTCGAGGAATCTGTAACGGCGCGTTTAATTATGTCCAATAAAGACTGGTTGTCCTGATAATTCTCCGTTGCTAGAATTTCCTGGCAATGGAGGAGGTGAGCGGATGCTTCGACGTATAGATCCTGGTGTTTGGGAGAAATAATAAGTTGATTTAATATTGTTTACGTAATGTTAATGAAATTTTGAATATTAAAATGTCAGTTTAAAAATATTATTTCAACATTTAACGTTAAATTAACATTTATAATACTTAGATTTAATTGATCGTTAAAGAAAATTACAAATTTAAAGGAGATTTGACGTAAATTCAACATTGAATCAACATTAAAAGTTGAAATAATATTATTAGTCGAGTTCGAAAATTTTATAATTCACAACACATAATTATAATTGACACACCATTTATAAATTATGTTTAACTTTGTTTCCACAAACCCTCATTACTATATTGCAATTTATAAATCATAAATCAGGATTACCGCAAAGTCTCTATTAATTTCTTATTTTGCGGCTTTAGCGGTAAAGTTCCCAAGACGATTTAATCCTCTCTCAAATCTCCTGGAAGATTGTTTATTACATTAAAGTTCTAAAACATTTCCGTGAGCCGCAAACTTTTCTCTACAAGATACTGTTAAATTACCGTAACGACTTTCCGACTCCCTCTTTAAACCCGTTGGCTTCCGCTCTTTTTACTTTTTGGTTTTTGTTCCATTGGTTGTCCCCGATTCCAGTCGGAGGTTTTTGATTGTGTTTATATAAGGATTTATATATTATGTAATGTTTTTGATTTGTTATTAATGAACTTTCATTTCTGATCGTATATTGTAAGCGACTTTAAGCAGTGCATCTATCTACCTCCACTTTAAACTAAATAAAGCAGTGGGTTCTTAAAGTGTGGTCCACAGACCACTTCTGACTACTTGTCTTTCAAGGTCTCTTGTGTGGTCCAAGCAGAATTGGTAATAATGTATAATTTAAAGTTGTGTAATGAAATGCTTGTATGGGTGGGTCTCTTTTTGTCTCCGAAAAGTGTTATTATTGTGAGTAGAAATAGAGCACTAAAAAGTGCATTAGAAAATGTAAAAATGACTGATGGCAGCCATTTTGAAGTTGGCAAAACTATAAATAATAATGATTTGAGAGAGGATTACATTATTACATCATCTCTGAATTAAATTAATATCCATTTTTCAATGTCATTAAAGCCATTTTTGAGACATTTTTTACAAAAAACTACAATAATTAAATTTGTTGTAAAGAATAATCATACACTTTCCGGTAAATTTTACGAAGTGTTTTTTTACAAGTTTAAATGTAATGTAAATTAAATTTTTACAATAAATTTAATTATTATAAATTTTTATAAATCTAATTTCTCTCTAACGATGTGCATATTTATACATGTTTATATTTAATCCCCTTATTGATATGTGGCATTTTGTTCCACTCAAAAACACCTACTTTGATACCACTTTTGAATATTACATGTAAAACAACGTTAAAAAAAGAGTAACAAAACCGAGCATGTCTTGCACTTATATTTACGATGACAACCTAGACAAATGGCACCATTATTGCTCATAAAATAGCCACATCTTGTTCCCAAAAATGTAGTCAATTTGAATGTGGTTAGACCGGTACAGCTCAAAGAACCGGTGACACAAAACTTAATCAAAATTCATATTTTTTTCCGCCATAAAACAAAATTAATTTTGTAAATTCCATTTGATAATCAACATAAAAATTTCACAATAAATCAAACCAAAGCTGACAAATGCCAGTTGCACTTGCAAATCACCATTTATTTATCGTTTTCAATTTTAATTCCAATTTCCCATCGCAATCAATCAAAATTCCAATTAAAATTCATTTTAAAGCGAAACTTTAATTTCACACCAAAATGGACGCGAGTAATTCAACTTAATTATAATAAAAATTAAAAAATAATTTCATACTTTCGATTTAATGCGATATGACTCATTTGGAAGGAATGTCATGAATGGCTGCACGCATAAATCGAAACTTAACAACAGACTTGGCATTAATGCAATTTGGAGGCCGAAAAAGAAGAGAATCGAACTTGACACGATTGTAATCATATTTCAACTTTTTTTTTCTTTTTCCACTTGACACGTTTGATTGAATCGTCAAACATATCCGACGTATCATCGTCGCGCATTCGCTATACTTTATCGCATTTCCGATCGATAACGACTGGAAATCCGACAAATCTACAGATTATGCCGTGTTTGTACTTTGTTTGGATAATCGGTTAGGGCTATTCTTTAGATTAACGGCCGTTGGGGGAGTCCATTATATATTTTGTGCTACAGGGAGGTGGCACAGCTACTTTCCAGGTCAGGTAAGTTAAGCACTGTTCACAAGTGAACTGGAAGCTGAAATCCAGTTCACTAGATCGCGTTTTGAAACCGGAATGGCTCCGTAACTGTTCACTTCCGGCAGTTCAAACCTACCGTACATTTGAATCGCTAACGGCCATTATTCTAAAGAAATTCCTCGGTTAAGTTTGGATTTTAAGGCGCAAATTCGTCTCTAGTTTCGATTTATGGATTCATGCAAAATTGTTATGGATTTTTCATTTTCCTGGAAATCAGTTTTAATTTTTAGAATAAACTCGCTATAATTCGATTAGTCGACGCGTGATTTAAAGTTGTTTTACGCGAACTCGTATTTCAATCGGTGGAACCGAAAATATCTGAATTATTGCAGGCGTTAACGCGTATTGACTGTTTGGCTTTGCTGGAAAGCTCAAGGGGTGGCTTGTTTGGCAGCGATCTGTTGAACTTACGTAATACGACTGTCCTAAATCATCGGGCGATGGGACTGCGCTCACAGATTTTTCAATCATTGTCTTTAATTGCTCGAATATTTTATCTCCAAATTCTTCGAGTGATGATTCGGTACTGGAGGTTTAAGGAGAATGAATTATTAGGAATTCAGTTGGTTTTGGGTTTGCGTTTGACCAAATACTCAATGTGCAAAATTTAATCTTGTGACAAAGTTAAACCAAATACTTAACTTTTTGGATTGTGTTTTAAAAATTAAGTAAAAACCAAAGAAAATGGAGCTCAATTGACGAACTTTACACTTAGCGTTAGCGGTAGCGTATTTAAATAGCTTCATCCATCATTAGCGATAGCGTAGCGCGCTACTTTTTCAGGCTAGCGATCACAACACTGCCAATAACATAAATTTACGCTCGAATAACACCTTCATTTTGTCAATCAGAATATTACGGTAGATTTCTCAAATTCTAGAACTAAAAACCAAATCCTAACTACCCAACTCCCAAATAGATTGCGATTACATTTTGCATATTGAGAACGGTATTCAGTAAACCACAAATCACAAAATCCCTGAAACTTACCTTAAAGTAATTAAATTCGTTTGTAAACTACTGAGCATTTGACTACGAAACCTCTGAAGATTTTTATTAATTTCAATACCATCTTTGGAATCTACAAAACAAAAACAAAAATTTATTTTTTAAATTAAATATTTTTTTAAATTTTTAACTTTTGCTCAAGAAATCATAAAAACCAACATCTACCACGACCCTTAAAGTAGCTTAAAACTCGATTGCACACAACACGTGGGTAAAATTGGACTCGGAATTACCGAGCTCCACCCCAGGAGTGGCAGCGAATGTTTCATGCTGAATTGATCGGAGTGGAAATGAGCAATTAAAATGTGCAGCGTCACATTTGGTCCACTCGCTGCAAAAAGTTGGGAAAAAGAGAGCGAGGAACGTAGTAGTGGCAATAACAATAAAAAGAAATTGCAATAATAATGCTGTGTGGGTAGCAGACACGAAATTATAATTGTTCGGGCAACTGTGGAGTTGAATGACAAAGTTGGGAGTGTAGTTATGGTAACAGTTCGTTATGGGAGGGAATTTAATAAAGGTTTTGCTACGGCTTTGGTTGTAAAGATTGTGGATTTCGAATGAGGTCTGGAGCAGTTTGAATTAATTTGGAAGTGATTGGACGTGGGAGGATAATGGTGGGTGGTATGAAGTTAAATTAGGTTTAGCGGTGTTTAAGATTAGGAAATTTTAAGAGTAAAAATTCAGAGATTGAAATTTTAAAAAAAAATTCAGTTGTTTAAAATATGGTGTTCAAAATTGGGGAGGTGGGTATTGTTTGAGGTCCCATACCCTCCAAATTCGGAAAAAAATTAATTGTTCAAAATTTTGGAAAATGAGTCAAAAAAATTAATCTTTCAAAAAATTTATTGTTCAAAATTGTCCAGAAATTAATTGTTCAAGAAAATGAAATTTGATCAAAATGTTCATTATGTTCATATTTTGAATTGTTCACAATTTTTTAGAAAAATGAATTATTCAAAATTCATAACTCAAAACATTTCAAAACCAAAAAAATTCAATAACTTCAAAAATTAAATATTCAATACTACAAAGACAAAAGATTCAGCAATCACCAACCATAGCTTTAATGATTCAACTTAAGATTTAACATCAATTCAAAATGAGCAATAAAACATTGAAAACTCATCTCCTGCCTTTTGGCTAATATCTCCCAAAACCCTCACGATTTCACAATAATACCTTTCCCATGCCATATTAATCAATAATCATTCTGCAATACCCTGGAAAGCCACAATTCCACTTACACTGGAATAATCCAATACAAGTATCTACCAAGAACCCCCTCCCCCACACCCACACCAAAATCTATTCACTACAATTCCCACTCCAAAAAAAAAAAAAATTAAAAATGGCCACTCCATCCAAAAAATATTAAATTTAATAAATTCCAATAATAAAAATTATAATTCCCTCCAGAAATTTGATTGTGTTAAATAAATTTGACTTAATTCGCATTATCAGCCGAATGTTGCCTCAACACACATTCGATCAATCGTTTCAATCATCTTGCTTTCACTCATCTCGGTTGCCAAGCAACGTGCTGTGTGCCATCAAGTACTGGACTTTCATTAACCAGTCTTGTGTCTGCTAAAACTGATATTAAAAATGTATCACTGACAGATTTCACTTCAATTTTTATTTTACCGCAAGTCAGTCGGTGCTTTCGGAGTTTATTAAAGAATTTTTTACAGCCAATCAGATGAAGTGTAAGTAAATTAGGCAGTGGTATGGTATAAACTAAAGCTAGATTCATACTTGTGATCACACTTGAAGTTAAAAGGAGGAGTTAACCGCATTAGTTCACATTTGAGTTACCCCAAGGAAGGATTTTACTATTGATAGTTAGATCGACTTTGCTATAACGCAAAGATGAACTACTTTTCTCTACTTTTCTTACTTTTTCTTACTTCAACTTCAAGTGTGAACCTAGCTTAAGATTGACGCTTAACTGAGGTTGGTGTGGGTTTCTTCTCAAGAAAATTTAATTTTTACTGAAATTCTCGATGTTGCATCTTGGGAATTGGCGAGATTTATCCAATTTGAAGCAGTTAAGCAGTTTAAGATGGAAAAACCTTCAAAAGTGTGAGTTTTGAAGGTTTCTCTATTTCATGGTGCTTTCATTTTCATTTCATTATGTTTTTCATTTCGTATTTTCATATTTTTATGAATTTCTAGAGATTTCTCGAGAAACTGACCAAATTTTTTCTTATCTCGAGAATTACAAAAAGGCGAGAAATGAGAAACACTACACTAGAGTAGTTACCATCTGTACATTTGTTCCACCCTAACTTCTTGAATACAAATTTGGTTTAAGAATGTATAAATTTAAGAGATATACATCTGTGAAAATTTCTGCCCCTTAAAATCCCAGCTTAAAATTTAGGTTGGCTTTTCCTAATTCTTTTGATTCTGGGATCAAACTGCTTAGTTTCACTCTCTGTTCACAAAACCATTATGAAAGCAATAATAAATTTAATTTTCATTTTAAAGCATTTTAATCTACTCCTTCATACCATCATTTTGTGTCAGTATTACAAACACTGATGCATTATGTGTGTTGGTCAGTTTCAGTGAGACAAACATACACATATACAGTGCAGATTTTTTTTCATCAGTATTTCAAAGATTAAAGAGTTAAATTTAGGATTTTTTTCTTTTTTCTATTATTTTGTTTTTTTGTTTTTATTTTTTTTCTGAATTGGTTGTGATATTTTTTTATCTTCATCATTTTATTTATTTATTTATTTATTTATTTACTAAAGATTGTTACCTGTTTTTACTACTCCCACAATTCTACTTGCAGCAGTTGGCGATAAAGAAACAGCGAAATCAAATTGGCTTTCAACCACTATTAGAGCATAAAAATCAATAAATATTTTATGGCATCAAGTCACATAAAGTTGAATACCTGATTTTACAAATTCCATATCATCCTTACAAACTTCTTCGAAAATTTGATAAATATCTGACAAAATAGTTTCCTGATTTGATATCATCTCTGGACTAAACAAGACTGACTTTATGTAAGTTTTATTTACTTTCAATATTGGAGGTCAGTAAAATAATTTATTTCATTCTTACCTGTTATGTAAATCGAATAAATTTTTTTTCAGTATATAATCCTCGGTCTTGTCGTCTAATTCGTACAAGCTGAGTAAAACGTCCTGATTCAAATTTCTCCTCACTACCACAGCTCGCATCTCGTTAAATTTCTTCGACTTAATTCTCATTGGTATTTGATAAGGCGGGTATTCGCTGCCGGCCAATACCTAAAAACAAACAAAGAAATTGTATATAAATAGGTGTATCCAATACTTTTTTCATATTCGTCACAAAAGTGGGGAACGTCACAACATTTTTGTCACACTTACTTATACAGTCGGACCCGCCAGTAGCGACCTCGGCTATAGCGTCAACCCGCTTATAGCATCAACCCGCTTATAGCGTCAATTTAAGCCCGGTCCCTTGATTGACGCTATAAGCGGGTCCGACTGTAATTAATAAATTTTTTGATTTAAATAGATGTAACTACAGATTACAGGTGTAACTTACACAATTCAATAAAAGTATGCGAGAACCGTTATCCGGTACTACAGAATAAAAGAACACGCGCATGTATCCTATAGGACTCGAGAATACAAATTTAATTTTTAGAAATTCAATGGTATGAGTTGGATGTCAATTTGCCATGTGCCTAATGACCATTTCGCCAAATGTTAAGAATTATGAAAGCAAAATCATCAGAAAACGTGTAATTTGCATTGTAGGAGGTAACAAAAACAGCAAATAAGAATAGAACTCAAAATTAAGTCGAGAAGAAAGCTTTAAGAAATCTCTATTTACTTATTTACAGTATTAATTATTGAATGAATTCCAGATTTTGCTTTCGTATTTTCATACTCCTAAAAATGTTAGTAAGAAACCGCCCCAGAAATTTTTATGTCTATCTTCAAGGCAAATTGAGTTATATTTTCAGCCTCTGCAGGGGTTCATATTTTTAAAAAAGAAAAAGATAGGAAAAAAATATCAAATTAATATGGTTTCATAAAGGTTATTCTGTGGTTTTGCAATTATAGTGCTTATCACATGACTGAGTTTTACCAATCCAGCAAACAATGACAAAGTCAGTGAACTGAAAGGTAACACAATTGGCTGAGGAGTTGTTGTATTGTCAAGAGACTTGGCCCCATATCCTAATTCCTAATGGAGGTTAGGGAATTTCTTTAGAATAACGGCCATCAGGGATTCAAATGTACAGTAGCTTATCTAATGGAGCTCGACGAGCTGAATTGATTACGGTAGGTTTGAACTACCAGAAGTGAACAGTTCCGGAGCTATTCCGGTTTCAAAACGCGATCTAGCGAACTGGATTTCAGGTTCCTGTTCACTTGTGAACGGTGCTTACCTAACCTAACCTAGATAAACTAGCTGTGCCACCTCCCTCGTAGCACAAAATATATAATGAACTCTCCCAACGGCCGTTAATCTAAAGTATAGCCGAGGTTAGAATTGTCTAGTTATTATATAAGAGTTATTTTTAGCAGTTCAGAAGTAGTTTTTTTTTAATATAAAAGATTAACCATTGATGTGCATTATTATAAAAGTAAGCTAGTGTGGTGAGGGTCTACATCTGGGAAAATCTACATAAAGCATCAAATAAATCTCAAAAAATCCTAAGAAATCTGACAAATCCCAAATCTTTAATGGTTAACGTATTAGTACATGACTAGTTATGTGACTAATCACAAAACCTTGTCCCAAAAGGTTGAACGGTCAATCCAATTGAAAAGCTGAAAATCTCTAAAAATCTTTTCAGATTTTAAAATTTCAAATCTTCAAAAAATCTGAAATCACTAAAAATCTCCTGGGCAATTATATATTATTGGATGTCAGTCCTCACAAATTGTGAGCACTATCAACTCTGTACTCTCATATTGTATGAGCACAGAGAGAACAAACCGGCTAATGAGACTCCGAGGACCTAATCCATTTAAAATAGGAATAGTAGGTGGACAAAGCCATATATTTTCATTACAACCCATTCTTATTCTTTGTTTACAGTATTGTTCCCCCATCATCTCTATAAGTCCATAGACTGTCATTAGCAAGTGCATTCTTTCAGCACGCATACAATACTTGCATACTTTCATACTTGCTAGTGAGAACCAGCCTGAAGAACCAATCTTTAATACAGTCGGACCCGCTTATAGCATCAATCATGGGACCGGGCTTAAATTGACGCTATAAGCGGGTTGACGCTACAAGCGAATCCGCTTATAGCGTCAAAGTGTTGTCCGGACCGCACCAAACATGACGCTATAAGCGGGTTGACGCTATAGCCGAGGTCGCTACTGGCGGGTCCGACTGTATTAGATTAAATTTATAACTTTTCAAACATAATTAGTTATAAAACTAAATTTAACAGCTCCAATTTCATTGATTTTTGGCCTTTATAGTCAAAATTACACCACCATTTTGTTAGCGCGTACAAAAGCAATTCGTTTCGGTTTCAGTTTATAGACTGCGGAACGAAAAGGTTTAGCACTCTCAAGAGACAGTTCCCAAAGACCAGTTGGCAGAAACTATCTCTCTGAAGAACCAACTGACAGACATGACTTCCAAAGTTTGGAGAATAAAAAAGCTGAAACAGGTTTTTTGCTGCACTGCCAAGTCAAGAGAATATCAATAAACAGAGTCATAAAACTCGAGCCAACTAGTTCAGTGGATATTGAGGTAATTAAATTGCTGGTTACTCAAGTGTTTGCTTATCAGTACATGAATTGCAGTCATAAGTTGAAACATTTCTTTTTATAACATCAGTGTTGTGCTGGAAAGTGATCCAATATCCCTATAGGATGTTTGTATGTGATGTTTATACATATTTCCACATTCCATGCATTTTAATACTGGATATACTGAATTATTTATTAGTTGAGTGTGGGAGGTGGGTATAGAAAATGCTTCAGGGTGCTGGGATAACATGATGTCAGATTATAAACAGGACATTGTATTGTGTTCAGTGTGTTTCGCACTACGATACACTAAACTAGAAACGGTATCTACCCAAATTCTAACATCCAAACAAGTCTGGAATCTCAAGTCAGTAAATCAGTACCGTTCCTACTTTGGTGTTTCGTAGCGCTTAACATTTGACTGCAAAACTCCCTATTATTGAACGATCGATAAGAAGACTGTGATTGCTAACTAAAACTTTCGATTTCACTCTGCCATTGGCTATTCCTCAACTGCAATTGGCCTTTTTCCAGAATCAAATGATCTTTGATCTTATTTTACCGCTCCTTTTGTATAAGTTTGGTCGTTGTTTGACTTTATCTTCAGCGATAAACTTAGAATCAGACAAAAAGTATGGAATTTTACCTTCAGCGTACAACCGTACAATGAAACTGGCTAAAGTGACTACCTTTCTATAGTGACCACTTAATTTATTAAAATTTGGTCATCTTCTATGTTAATAAACCTCTGGATGGTGACCACCTCACGATAGCAACCAAAAAATTTCCGCCCTATGGTGGTCAGTTTAAGCAGGTTTTACTGGATTTTGATACAATAAATAAAGAAATTCAATCAGAAACCAAATTTAAATTTTTCAAAAAACAAATGTTTTGCACTTCCGTTAAAACTCCGATAAGAATTTCCACTTCCCCCACTTTCATTGCAAAAACCTCCAAAAATGGCTGCACTAGCATAAAATTCATTCGATTTCCTCGCGAGCTATATAAATTTCTAAATAAATAACGACCTGCCATTTTCCAGTAAAGACGTAAGACAGGGTCCCTCAGGGGAACGCCGGAGGAGAAAAAACCAAACTTTAAAAAAAAAACCCTTCTTCCACCCCACTTCCTCCATTTTTCATTTTTTCCTTGAATAATTTAATTGCCGTTCACCTTCAAAACGCGTATCACTATCAAATAACAACCCGCGGTCTTGTGTATTTTTCTCTGACAACTTGACAAGAGCAAAACCCAAATGGATTAGAATGACCTTTTAGCTGTCTGTCTTGTTTCAATTATCTCGCAAAGGCAGCAGACGCTAAATTTAGTCAACGTATTGAGGAACTGAGCTTCGTGCGAAAATCACTCTATTGATTTTTCACCAGAAAGGAGTAGAAAAAATAACGAGATTTTTCCCCTCATCTCCCCAATGTTGCACCATCTTGAAATCAGGTATGCAAAAATTGATGGTGGTTGTGGGGGTGGTGGGGTGGGGGGAAGCGATAAAACTGCGTGGGGCTTGTGTTTTAAGGTTGTAAGGGAAGTTTCTTTAATGACTGCAGTTCAATAATGGTCGTGCCATTGTATTGGATGGGGTAGGGATTGGAAATTAGTAGAGGGGTATGTGAAAAAAGAACACAATAGGAGGTGCCTAATTGACTCTGGAGAATCTGAGATGAAATTAGCGGAGAAAGAGGTGAATTTGTAAAAAGGTAACGAGGTGAATTATGTTGCGAAGAATGTTGGGGTTTTTTTTATGGGGTTGTGTAATAGTGCGTTGATGGTGTTGTGTTTGGATGTAGTTTGTTATTGTGTTTAATTGTGGGGTTGCGAATTTACGTTCAATTTTACACTAAATAAAGTTTTTCCATCGTATGATAATATAGAAACTTGGTGCATACTTGTTTAATATGCATTCGAGACCTGATGATGACAACGAGAGTTGTCGAAAAGCTTAGTCAAATGAAGTGAAACCTTTACGAATCAACATACACGTTAAAACAAAGCGTACATAATCCTAAAATAAAAAATCATCGTGTGTATGTGTACTAATTAAATAAAATAAAAATAATTGTTTAAACAAAAAAATTTAATTAGAAATTTAGAGAATTTAATAAAACCTTCTCTAATCGTTTGCGCAAGTTTTCCATTTGGTATCAGGATCGAGTTTTGGGCTCAAATTCCATTTTGCAAATTCAACGACTAAAAACCAAATCCTAATTACTCAATTCCCAAATACATTGCATTTAACTTTCATCTTTAAAAAACTTTTAAAAAGTAAATAGAAAAACATCAAGTTTTATAGCCCGCATTGCTCGAAAGGAAAACAGCAATGACTCACAACTGCACATTTGAATTGAATGCTATCTGTCAATACTTCAACCACGAATGCACAAACGACGGAAACTTTCTTTGCTTTTCAAATTCGGTCGGTGTCATTGAAATGTATCAGCCAATCGAGAGTCAAAACCCTGTAATGTGTAACAAAGCAAACGAATTTCTATTCGATCGATCGATTCCCTCTTTAAAAGCATATATCACAATAATTAGCAAAATAAGTCTAGTGAATGAGTTTACCAGGTGCAAATGCAATAAGCAGTCTGCAGTAATCCCTTGGGAAACTGATACAACATCAAAGGAGAAGATCCGTGGTAATTCCAATTTTATTTGGTTCCATGACCAGGCTTACGTTTTCCATTGAGTTATACCACTTACCGTAGTTTATCGATTACAAGCCGCAGCTTCTATTTCACTTACTCGCTTAAAGTTCTAGAAGAAAATGTTCTAGGAAAGAATTTACTAGTAAAATGTGCGACTCCATTGCAAATATTTTCAAGAAAATTAAATTTACCACTTAACCTTCTAAAGAATTTGTTATGTTAAAGTTCTAAAACATTTGCCGATCTGCCTTCGCGACGTTCGACTTAATCCAAAATGGCGGACAATGCGAATGAAGCAGTGCATCCTCTGAGAAAGACGCAATTCAAAGATCCGGATTTGAAGATAGTTTGGTTTTTTGAATTCAAATTTGAATTTAAATTCTCAAATTTATAAAATACCAATTTAAAGCTCCGCTTCTTCTGCACTTCAAATCGTTTCAATTTACGGAACTTTAATTTTCTAGAACATTTATGCTAGGTTCACACCTGACGTAACATAACGTCAACTTAAGAAATTGAGACTTAATCGTAACGTAAGAGTGTTCATACTTGCTTACGTGAATTGTTGTCAATAACCAATCACAGACCAAGACACCACAGAAATTCAGATCTAGTT
>JAQIXT010000684.1:0-26586 GCA_034700445.1 Stenotaenia linearis | reverse complement strand
AATTGACTTTTTTGATACTTTTTAAAGAAATGAAGTGTAAAATCGAGTTTTTTGTGTAAAATGGTGTCTAAAATCGACTTTTATACTGAAAATTAGGTCTAAAATCGACTTTTCAATGCTTTTCAGCACAAAATAGGCCTAAAGTCGACTTTCATGTTACAAAAAATACCAAAAATCGACTTTTTACTCAATTTTAGGCCTTTTTTACATGTTTAAACTCGATTTTAGACCTTTTTAACATTCAAAAACTTGATTTTAGACATCATTTCTTTCAAAAAAGTCGATTTCAGACCTCATTTCATTCAACCAAGTCGATTTTAGACCTTATTTCCTGTGTAAAAATCGATTTCAGCCATTTTTGATGTGAAAAAACTCGTATTTAGACCTTTTCCACATTCAAAAACTCAATTTCAGACCCAAAACCACAACACCTCCCCCAACCCCACCAAAACCCACCCAAAAAACCCAAACCCCAACCCCCAAAAAAATCCCACCTTCAACTCTCCTTTAATTTTTTAATCACAAAAAAAAATTTTTATAAAAAAAAATTTTTTTTCAAAAGCAAAAATGAAACATAAATTATTCCTAATTTATTTCATAATATCAGACAAAGAAGATTTAATTAATTTAACAATGGGAATTCCAATCTTTAGACCAGTCGAGTTGCAAAGAATGCGCTTTTAATTAGAATTCCATTATGCACTTCAAAGACTCCCCATACAGGCCGAGTCACTGGGGCCACGTGGTTCCACTAATTCTCGCTAGGGTTTCAGCCATTTTCTTAATCCTCAAAACACTCCAAGAATGGAAGGGTAATTGATATTTATCGATTGGGGCCAGTGTTCATTAAAGTTCTACTAAATTGGGTCTAAAATTGATTTAGGGTTATTTTTTTAATTTAAATTTTTTTTTTTTAAATTGGGGTTATTTTAGACACGATTTTAGGCAGTTGTTTGGGTGTTGAATTCGATTTTAGACCGTTTTAGACCGGAATTTAATGTTAAAAAGTCGATTTTAGACTCTTTGATGTTAGAATTTTCCATTTTAGATCCTTTTCATATTGAAAAAATGTCATTTTAGACCTTTTATGTAAGAAAAATTCGATTTTAGACTTTTTCTTATTACTTTAAAACAGATTTTAGACCTTATTTATTTGAGAAATTCGATTTTAGACTATTTTTGAACTGAAAAATTACATTTTAGACCCTTTTTATGTAAAACAAAATCAATTCTTGACCTTTTCAAACCAAAACATTCCATTTTAGACCTTTTTAGACCCAATTTTAGACTTTATTTACAAAAAAAACTCCATTTTAGACCCTCAAATCCTAAAATCTAATTTCAAACATTTACTAATTCACTCATTTTCCTCATTAAAACTCAATTTTAGACCCTCATAACAAAATAAAAAGACTAAAAGCAAAAAAAAATATCCATTTCATTCTTCTTTAATGTTCAAAATCCATTTACACTTTTTACAAACATTTTTTCCCTCCCAACAACAAATCCACTTTACATCCTATTCCAAGCACACAAAAATCCACTTTCAGCTCGTTTTTTATGCAAAAAAAGTCAAAAATCCAGTTTAGACCCCATGTCGCAGGAAATTCACCAATCCAGACCCTTTTTAGTCCTTTTCACGCATTTCTATTGAAAAATTTCACTTTCACTTCACAAAATCCTCTTTAGCCTCGTTTTCATGCACTATAATCCATTCTAGACCCATAGACACTAGATAACAATTTTTTTAGACCCTGTTTAGTCAATTTAGTCAATAAAACTGTCCAAAAGTGTAGAAAAACTGCACTGTTCGCACAAATATCCATCTAAGTCTCGTTTGCATGCACTATAGTCCATTTTAGACCCATAGACACTCGTTCTAATAATTGTCTAGACCTTTTTTAGACATCTTCGTCTCATTAAACAGTCAAAAAACGACGAAAAACAAAGAAATGTCCACAAAAAATCCACTTTTAGTCTCATTTTCGTCTATTTTAGGGTCTAAAATCGATTTTAGACTCATACACATACTCCAACTAATTGTCTAGACCTATTTTTCAGACATCTCCACCTCACAAAACAGTCAGAAAACAACAAAAACAGATCACTTTTCACACAAAAATCAACTCTAATCTCGTTTTAGTGGGTCTATAGGGTCTAAAATCAATTACAGACCCACAGACACTACTCCAACTAACTGTCTAGACATTTTTTAGACATTTTACACATCTTCATTACAAAACAATAAAAAAAAACAAAAAAAAAACAGACAATTTTCACACAAAAATCAACAAAAAACCTCATTTCAGGCGGTCTACAGGGTCTAAAATCACCTCCAGACCCCTAGACCCCCTTCCAAACCCCACCCCACACCCTCCCAAAACACCCCTCAAAAAAACCCCTCTCAACCCACCCCAAAACAACAAAACAACAACAACTTAAAAACAAAACAACATCCTACCGTTAACAAGCAGCTCCCAACACCGACGCTCTCGTTGACCCCAACGTTATAAAAACTCTGATCAAAAATCGGCTCGTTATCGTTCACATCCAATATCGTAATCGTCACCGTCACGCTCGCAGACAACTCCGGCGTGCCACCGTCTCTCGCGACCACCACGACCCTCGGCGACGCGTCCGTCTCGCAATCCACCTGCGACCGCGTCGTGATCAACCCCGTCCCGGCGTCGACCTCGAACCACTCGGCATGCGTCTCCGGCGTTTCCCGTATCTCGTACCTAACCACCGAGTTGTTCCCCTCGTCCCCGTCGACCGCCGTCACCTGCGCCACCGACGTCCCGGGATCGGCCGTCTCCTGCACCGACGCGAAGTACATGTTCTTGGCGAACCTCGGCACGTGGTCGTTGACGTCGGTCACGTGGAGGACGAAGCTCCGGGAGACCTGGAGAGGGGGGTTTCCTTTGTCGGTGGCCGTGACGGTCAGGGAAAAGTTCGGTCGGGTCTCCCGGTCGAGTTCGGACTCGACGTAGAGGAAGTAGACCATGTGGTCGCGCGTTCTGAGTCCGAAGAACCTCCCCCCGCCGTCGAGGGTCACGTTGACGTCCGAGTACTCGGTCTTCGAGTCGGGGTCGTTGACGGAGATCCGTGCGACGAGTTTCCCCGGTTGGGCGTCTTCGGAGACCCTCGGGGACGCGTCGTCCGACAGAAAAATCAAATTGACCGTCGGTCTGTTGTCGTTCACGTCGAGGACCCTCAGGGTGACGAAAGTCGTCGTCTCCAACGGTTGCGCGCCCCCGTCACGTGCGACTACGACCAATTCGTGGACGTCCTTCGTCTCAAAGTCCAGTGGTTTGTTGACCGACACGACCCCCGAGTTGGGGTCGATCTCGAAGACCCTCTCTCGATCCGACTGTCTCCTGTTTATAAAATACCTCACGCGTCCATTTTCCCCCTCGTCCAAGTCCGACGCGAAGAGTCTCACGACGTCCGTGCCGACCGTCGCGTTCTCCGGCACTGCGGCGAAGTACCGGCTCTGGTTGAATATGGGCTGATTATCGTTCACGTCGACGATGGTTACGTTGACGGTCATGCCGCCCGAGAGCTTCGGGCTCCCGCCGTCGAATGCCTCGATCTCCAGTCTGTAGTACGGCGTCGTTTCCCTGTCGAGGAAGCCGTTGACTTGCAGGTCGAGGTAGAGAACCTCGTCCCGCTCTCGGTGCGAGGAGAGCCGGAAGGCGTTGTTCGTGTTCCCGGAGACGATTTTGTACTGCTGGACGTTGAAGATTCCCAAATCCGCGTCCCGGGCCGGGTTTAGGGTCCTTTTCACGTCCCTCGGGGTGTTTTCCGGGAACTCCACCGACATGTGGGGGGTCGCGAAGGTGGGGGCGTTGTCGTTTTCGTCTTTTACGTTGATGAATACCCGGATGTTGTCGCCGTCCGAGGGGATGGCGACGAAGGTGTAGGTCGAGCGGAGTTCGCGGTCGAGTTGGACGCGGGTGCGGATCTCTTTTGTCGTGTGGTCGATGACGAGGTCCGAGTCGACGGCGCTGCCCGGGGAGGGGACGATGAGGTAGGTTGTTGCGCGGGCGTCCGGGTCGTCGAGGAGGCCGATTAGGGTTCCGATGGGGACGTTTTCGGTGACGGTGAATTCGCGGGTTTGTTCGCTCTCCGTGTGGCCGAGGAGGAGTTGGGCGAGGAGGACTAAGCCGAGGAAGTAGTGCATTGTTGACTAGTTGGCGATCCTACCCGGTGTCTGGAATAATAAGAGAAAAATTAGTTTTTTTAAAAATTGAGGCCCTGGTGAGTTTTTCGGGACTTTTTGAATTTTTTTTTTTTGGGAAAGAAATTTTTTTTTGTTTTGGGGCCCTTCGAGATTTTGGGGAAATTTCGGGTCCCTTGAAAAGTGAATTTTTTCGTTTTGTGTTGGGGCCCTGATGAAAAAAGGGGCCCTTGAAATTAAAATTTAAGTTTTGAGGTGTTTATAAAGGTAAAATTTTTTTTTTAAAGTTTTTTTTTGAGATTTGATTTGAGGCCCCAGGGCCCCTTTGGAGTAGAAATTTAAAGTTTTTCGAGATTTTTTTTTATAAAAATTAAATTCGGGGCCCCTAGTTGATAATTTCGACTGAATTTTGAATTTTCAAAATTTTTGATTACCAAATCGAGTTGGGGCCCCATGTCGTGCGTTCAAGGTAACCACAAATTACATGGGGCCCTAAGGCTTTTTCTTACTCCATTACCTTATATTCTCCTTTATCCCGGGCTCCCTTTCCAAAACCCCAAAAAACTCAAAACTCCCCACTCGGGGCCACTCGGGGCCCGTCGGGGACTCCGGGCCCCAATTATAATTCAATTACAAAACCTCTTTTCCCTTTTAACTTTTTACTTCTCAAACTCATAAAATTTAATGACCGCCCTTATCTCAATGCCCATTGTATTTTTTAAAAATTTTTAAAAACTTTTTCTTGAATTCAAATCAGAAAACCGGCACGAACAACAAAAACGAAAAACAAGGGCCCAAACGTCAAAATCCACCAAATTTCCTCAAAAAAACACGAAAAACAACCAAAACTTCACCAAAAACAGCAAAAAAATAATATTTCCCACCCAAAACCCCCACCAAAACCCAAAAAAACCCTCGAAAAACCAGAAAAAACGAGAAACGTAAACGAAAAGAAAAGTTGAGGGAAAAGGCGAGGTGGCCCCGTAAGTGGAATGCAGGTACAGCGCTTGGGGCAACGCACGTTTAAACCTCGTTCTAGTCCACATTTACTCTAAAAATCACATTTCCCCCAACAAAAATCAAAACCAACCCCCACAAAAAAAAATTTCACCTTTTCCTTAACCCTAACTTCAAATTTCGCACCGAAAAAACGAAAAATCGCAACTTTACGCACCAAAAAAAAAAAATTTTCCCCAAAATTTCTATTTTTTCCAACACAAAAACTCTTAATAAACTAAATCATTAAAGATTTTAGCAATTTTTGTCGAGATTTTGATGGATTTCGAGGTAAAAACGCGATTTTTTGATGTTTTCGCGGGCCGGAACGAAACGGTTTTGAAAAAAAGAAAAGTTGGTGCGAAAAACGAAGCGGAAATTGTCTCACCTTGTTTCCCCGGTGCATGCCTGATGGTGTGTAAAGGCGGTTAAGCGTCGATGAAGGAAAAAAGTATCCAGTCGACGATAACTTGAAAGGAAACACACGATCGGCAGCGAGCACTATCCACATTCGAGTGAGTACTGAGAGTAATGAAGGTTAACTGATGATGCGGACACTGGCACAGCAAATGAGCGTTCTCATTGGTTTACGGGGTGGGGACGGTAGGGATTGTGGGAGATGGGATGAGCCATTGAGTGTGGTGGGGAGTGGGTGGGTCGGTTCCGAAGCGCCCTTGAGGGGCTCGGAGAGTTTGTTTTGGTTGGTGACGTAGGTTTTTGTCCCGTTTGTGTGCTGTTGAGGATGAGGTTTAATAAAATTAGGGTTTTGGAGGAATTGGGAGAGAAGTAGGGGGTTTTGGGGGGTATAAATGGTGTGTGGGAAGGGGGTTTGAGGTTTTTAGGGGGTGTTGGAGTTGTGTTAGGGGTTTTAAGAGGGGATGTGAGAAAAATCGGTATTTTACGGTTCAATGCTCCGAACGTGAGTTTGCTGTGTTTACGTTTAGCGCCATCTATTGATAAAAAATAAAAAGTATTAACTATTTTGTTGTTTTTAATAAAATTAACTGTTTATTAATTTTCAAAAATATTAATAAGATTTACACAGATTTATATAATTTTTTAAACAAAAAACCTATTCAGTTTCCTTTTATTATCAATAGATGGCGCTACCATCAGCGGAAAATTCAAAAATCACAACATTAAAATTTCAAAATTTCAACAGAAAAGTCGCTCTCAAACATAAGTTTCAGCAATAAATCGACTTATCGAGTACAAATCGTTTCTTTTGTTTATCAGATAAAACAAATTTTAAAAATCAATAAAAATGTACTAAATTTCAAAAATACTAACCGACTGGCCAACTTCCGATCACGCAAACACGAGAAATTGCGGTTTTGGACGAGAAATCGGGTAGAAAATGCGATTAAATAAGAAATTTGTTGTAATTTGTTGTAATTTACACTGAAATCTGTTGTTTTGATGAAAGCAAGGAGTTGTAAGTAGACTTACAACTCTACTTACAACTCCTGGATGAAAGTTTGTCATTAAATTGGTGGTTGTGACATCTAGTGAATGTTTTTACAAGTTGTAGTGTATGGTAGTAAGTGATGATGTAAACAAATACTGTTTTGACGTAAATAAATGCTATTTTGTTATTTCTAAATACAATAATGATAAATAATTATTTTAATTAAACAAATATTATTTTTAGAGAAATCTATTGTTAAATTCAACAACGCTTCAAAACAATTTTAAATAAATACAAAATTTTGTCAACAGAGACTCAAAACTCCTTACAAATGCCTTCGGAAGTAGGCATTAACCTCGAAATCTTCCTCAAACCCCAATTTACTATGTGATTTGTCTGAAAACTTCATTTATCACGACAACAAAACGCTTTTTCACACTCCCACGCACCGTTTTCGCCGCTTTTCACCTTTAGTCATGTAAAAAACGAAACAAATCGGCTTTAAAAAAAGCCCTAAAATATCGTGTGGTTCGTAAATTGTGCTTAAAATCTTCTATGATTGTGTGAGCCATAATTAAACACCAATTTCAATTCACAAATAAACAAATTTCTCTTTATTTCAGTACAATTCAAGCTGTTTACACCATCACCATTCGAAAACGCCTCCGAACCATCCTCCGACTCGTGATCACGTTTTTTTGAGTTAAAAAGATAAAAAGAAATAAATTTGTATCAAATATAAGGTAAAACATATTTTTTAACGTTGTTTTAGTGACATTTGGTGAATAGGAGACAAAAAAGCGTCGTTAAATCGCAAAAATCGATGCAGCGATTGCCCCATATTTGAACAATCGTTATTCCCGGGGCGGCTTCGGTGTGCGGCAGGGAAGCCTCGTTGCGTACAAAAGTGCTTAAAATGTCGTATTTTCTTCCTTACAAGTACTACCAGCGCAGTTATCCTCGAATGATGGAGTCGTGTGTATCGTCGGGGATCAAACCACTTCCCCTGTGGTCCCCACGACCGGTCCAGCGGGTCGAACCGATCGTGCGGTCGAGTCCGTACACGGGGGCAGCGCCGTGTTTCGAGCAGGTGCAGCGCGATCCGAATTATTTGGCGTACAGGACCCCGGACACGCAGACGTATATGCCGACGTTGACGCGGTACACGCCGGCCGAGTGGTCGAGGAATATGCTGGAGCAGTGGCAGACGGCGGAGAATGCGAGGAATATTTCCGAGAGGTTGAGGACTGAGGCGATGCATCTCGTGAGGTGCGTTGATTTTTTTTTTTTTTCGGGATTTGGAGAAGTGTCGAAGTTGGAAGTTTTGGTAATTTTTTTTGAGGTAGTTTTCGGTGGTTTTTTTTAAATTGAGTTTTCGATTTTTTTATTATGTTTTCGGAACTTGCTTTAAGTTTTTGATGAATTTATTGTTATTTGAGCCATTTTTCATTAAATTTCGACAGTTTCGACACTTTTCCGAAACTTTTTGATGCCTTTCATTCAATTTTTGACTTTTTCGACACTTTTTCTGAAACTTTTCGACATTTTGCTGAAAATTTTTTTACTTTTCCACATTTTAATTCAATTTTTCGACTTTGTCGACATTTTGTATACCATTTTTTGACTTTTTCGACAGTTTCCGCCATTTTTCTTTAATATTTTGACCATTTTCGACACTTTTCTCAAAATTTTTATTCAGTTTTTTACTTTTTCGACATTTTTCTGAAAATATTTTGACTTCTCGATAATTTTTATTGCATTTATTTAATTTTTCGACACTTTTCGCCATTTTTCTTTAATATTTCCACATTTTCTAAAACTTAAAACACTTCATTAAATCTTTGACAATTTTTCATTCCATTTTCCACATTACCGCCATTACACATCATCAATTTATACTTTTCAGACAAACTAACGATCAGACTCGGATAAACAGCCTCGAATCGGGGCAACGACTCGGCGAACGGATGAACGATGTGAATTTTTGGATGCACGAAGTCAAATCTGAAGTTGATCAATTGGATCAGGAGATGGCTGCGCTTAACGATGCGCGACGGCACTTGGAACGAGCTTTGGACGAGACGAATAAACCGCTGCACATTGCGCAGGAATGTTTGCTGCATCGAGAAAAACGCAGAAACATTGATTTGGTACACGACGAACCGGAAGAAGCCTTGATCAAAGTGATTTGTCATTTTTTTTTTTTTTTTTAATTTTTAAAATGAATTTCCGTTGCAGGAAGTCGATTTGGTAACTGAAGTACAGAGTAAAATGAAAACTATGTTGGATAAAATCAATGTGCAATATGGGTGATTATGGAAATTTTGGATTTTTTAAAAAATTTTGTGACCGGTCGAATTTTTTGATGAACCGGTCACGACCGGTCGCAAAGTTTAATCAGCTTTTTTTCTTTTTTAATTTGATCGCTAAATACACTATTCTCGACCGGTAGCAATATAATTTTAGATAGACCGATCCAATTTGAAATGCAGGTGTTTCGACCAGTTGCGTTTTTTTTTTGCATTTTTAGATGGACCGGTCACAAAAAAAAGTTTTAAAAACAATTTTAATGAAAATATTTTTTTGTTGTTATGTGGTGAACACTTAAATTTTGAAGCATCGGTCCCGACCGGTCGTTATTCTTATCTATTATTTCAGGCAAATGAGGATGACTCAACACGAGATGGAGAAAGATTTAAGTCGAAAACTGGCCGCTTTGGATTTGGACAACATGTGTCATCAATTGAACAAACATTCGCCGGGAATTGGGCATTTCAGAGGAATCGAAAGATTGGAACAGAAGTAAGTTTCGATTCTCCCGTAGCAAAACCGAAACTAAATGATAAAAACGAAAATTTCAGCATTTCGACGCCCGAGACGTATCCCTCGAGATCCAATGACAACATGGTGAATTCGCAGAGTATGAGATTGGCATCTGCGCGAATGAGAGCCGAAACTGAGACTTTGATCACGAATTGTGCGCATGACATTTGGGTGTCGTGGAGTAACACGAATACTTCGCTGCAACAGCGCTCCAAAGAAGGATCGATTGCTCGTGATAAACTTCACATGCATTTGGCCAGAGTAAGGGTTTTGTGAGATTATGCAGGGAAGTTAGGAGAGAGTCTAAAATGTGTTTTTTTTTATACTTAAGAGTCTAAAATGATTGAATTAGGCTTTTGGGCTTTAAAAATTGTCTAAAAATATTTTTTGTGTTTTTTGTGTCTAAATACACATTTTAGACCTTAAATGTCTCTTTGCTGACCCTAAAAATGTATTTTAGACTAATTTAGACCTTAAAAATGTGTTTTTAGACCTTGAAGATACGTTTTTATACTATAAAAATAATTTTATGGACTAAAATGCGTTTTTAGACCCCAAAAAAGAGTTAAAAGTACATTTTAGACCTTAAAAACTAATTTAAATTATATGTTAGCCCTTAAAAACTGTTTTAAAGTGAAAAGGAAACATAAAACTTTTAAGGCGCTCTGAGAGCTTTTCTTTAACTCAAGTTATGCTCACTAGAATTCACTAGTAACCAATTCAAAAAATGGCGCCACATTCAAACGCTAAAACTCGAATATCTTTAATAACATTTCCACAGGTCAACACAGAAATAAACGAACTAAAAAAAAACATCGCGTTGCTCGTCAGATCAATCACGGACAAATCTTCGCCGCTACAAGTAGCGCAAACTCGACTGGAAGTTCGAACGCACAGACCAAACGAAGAATTATGCTACGACGCTGCGCATGAAAGGTAAAAAAAGATTCAAAAAATTCAATAAAAATTCAAAAATTCAAAAATAAAATTTCAGATTGGTGAAAGAAGTCGACGACATTCAATCCGATCTTGACCGGCTCCACCGGAAGTTGATGGACAGCGAAGAAGCGCTTCAATCGCTGGTCCGCACTCGCGCTCAGCTCGAAGACGATCTTCGATGCAAAGCGAATTCGATTTTCATCGACAGAGATCAATGTCTCGGTTTGAGAAAAAGCTTTCCATACAATGTCAACATTGTATTTTGTTAAGCTGAAATGATTAGTGATGTAAACACTTGAATTATGTTTGTGCACTCGATTCGTTCTTGTTTTAGGAAAAATTAAAATTTGAAAATTTGAATTTGTGAGAAATTTTAGAGTATTAATTAAAAGTCGACATTAAATCGGTTTTTTGGTTTTTATTTTATTTTTTGGTACATAAAAGGAAGAATTGTATTTAGTTTCTATAGTAAGCAGGAAGTGGTAACTTTAAGTCGTCTCTAGCTTCGAAAAATGTGTATGATAATATAATTTCATGCACGTTTTCCATTTTGGGGTCTTCAGCGAATTCAGGGTCGATGTAAAAGAATACGGGCATGTCTACTTGCTCGTGGGGGTTAAGTCTTTGCTCCTCAAAACAAAAACACTGAAAATAAATTGAAAAAAAATTACACAAAAAAATCAAAAAATAAGGTGAAATTTTGAAAAAGAAATCGAAAAAAAATCAAAAAAACACAAAAAATTTTAAAAAAATTAAAAAATACAAAATATTAACATAAAACTAAATTTCACTTGTAATTTCACCTGTATCTTATTAAAATATTGCCCAGCATCGAAAGGTATCACATTATACGTTGAAATTCCAACCACCGGTTTATCAGTCGGGTTCGTGGCCGTGTAAAACGCAAGCGCAGTATCCCCTGGCATCACCTAACACCACAAAATCATTAAAATTAATTAAATTTAATCATTTTTCACTTATTTAAGTAAATACAAAAATTTCTCTCTGTTGCGGCTTGAAATTCCACTGCATATTCGACGACGTGTCGGCGTTAAATTGAATTTTCAGTTGTCTATTTGCGATTTTCTTCATCGTTGCTACTTTATCGCCGTCTATATCACGTGATACCTCACCGCCGTAACTCGTTGCCTGAAATTTTCAATAAAAAATTAAAAAATTTGAAATTTTTGATCAAAAGAAATTTTTTTTTTTGATTTTTTGTGTCTTACTTGACAAAATATCCTATACATTGGAACTGCAGCGTAACTAAGACCTACTACTAGTACTGCCACAGCACTTAAGTACATTAAAATCGATTTTACTCGTTTTTCTTCCTCATTTTTGGCTTCCGTGTTTTTTAAACGAATAAAATGTTGATGTATTTTTGATTTGTTTACACCTGTGTGCCGCCATGTTGAAAAACCGGACGTTGTGAAGTAATTCGGAGTTCTGTGAGGTAAATTACAGTGATATTTACAGTATTTCGGTCTTTGGATCGCGTTTAAATAAATATATAAAGCTCGGTTGACCAAACCGGAAAAATACTTCATGGTGGCCTGTGATTTACATTAGGATTCGTTCGGTCGCTAGTATATCCGGAGTTTTAGTTGCGTTAAAAATTTTGAAATATATTTTTATTTGTTTTAAATACAAATGAATATTTTTTTAAAAGAATTTAATTGAAATAATTTTAATTTAAAAATAAAAATGTAATTAAAATTAGAAGTGTTTGAAGTTCTCCCACTAGATGGTGGGATGTTTAAACATGGCGCTAGTCGTCGCAAATATCAATTACTGGCACAAACATTAGCAAATTAGGGGAAATTTACAAGTATATCACATGATTGCTCAAAGTTAAACCTTTCTAAAATATTTCTCACTTTATTTCAGTAAACAAAATGGCGGACGAATCTCCATACAGCCGATGGCAACTTCTACCGGATTCTGTTATCCTTCACATTTTCTCATTTCTAAACCCGAAAGAACTCCTAAACAGTGGCCAAACGTGCAGAACGTGGCACCGAGTTTCCTACGACGACTTTCTATGGCGCGATTTGTTCTACAAAGACTGGAAAATTCCGGTCGGAACGAGCAGAAAACCCGAAAAACTTTGTTGGTTCGACGAATACAAACGTCTGAAATACCACACGCCGATGATCGAGACGGAAATCCTTCACGAACACGCCGATCAGGTGCTGCACGTGAGTTTTTCGCACAACGGTGAAATGTTTGCGACCAGTTCGAAGGATGGGTTCATAAAAGTTTGTGTTTTTTGAGCGGAGTTTGGATTTTTTGTTGATTTTTGTGTTTTTTTAGGTCTGGAATTCGAGTTATCCCGTGAGTGTGAGGCACAGCGTTAATATGAAGAATTATGGATGGCAGTATACGCAGTTTTCGCAGTTTAATGAGAGCGATACGTTGTTGTTGGTGTCTGGAGTGCATACTGGGTTTAATAATAGCAATGGGGAGATTGTTGTGTTTAGTATTGATGGTAATTTGGGTGTTTTGGGGGTTGGGAGTGAGGAATGTTTGTGAAATGGGATTTAAAAATGGAAATTGATGTGAAATGAGTTTTAAATTGCGTAATTTGGTCGTGGGAGATGATTTAAAGCGATGAAATGTTGAAAAAGTGATTTGAAATTATATAAATGAGTGAAAAAATGGTTTCCAGTCGCAAAATCAGTATTAGTATGATATTGAAATCGAAAATCTGTTATTTTTGTGATTTTAAATCACCAAAATCAGTGAAAAATCTCAGAATTAAGTCAAATTTAGTCAAAAAGTTTGTAAATGAGTTAAAAATCAGCCAAGAATCTCTAAAATTGGTCGCGAACCAGTCAAAAATGTCAAAAATTAGTTTAAAATCCACAAAATTAATGAAAAACTGGCTTAAAAACCCCAAAATCAGTGAAAATCTCTAAAACATCAGTGAAAAAGTGATTTAAAATCACAAAAGTCAGTGAAAAGCCTCAAAAACTGACCAAAAATAAGTAAAAAATCTCAAAAACAATTCCATTTCACAACCCCACTCCCCCACTCAACCTCAAAAAATCAAGAAATCACATTTTCAACTTGTAATCTTCTCTAGGTGAATTCCTCTACCAATCCAAAGTCGCCAACAAACCCTACGACATCTTCGGTACCTGGTACAACGACACCTACCTCCTCTCCGGCCAGCTCCTGTGGCTCGGCCAGATGGTCTCCAGCTCCGTCGTCTGGCTCAACTACGCCTACCAGGAGACCGACTCCCCGAACAAATCCGTCATCACAAAACTCTACAAATTCTACAACCGCAACGCCAGCTCCGTCCGCACCATCATCGTCGCCAACTGCGTCTCGGAGGACCCCACCACCGACACCAACGACCAAATGCTCATGGAAAGCGTCAGTCACGTGCGCGGCAACCCCTTTTCCCACACTTCAATCAACCTCGAACGCCAACAAGGCACTTCGGCGGCCGCCAGCTCCCGCCCGAACTCACTGCGCACGCGCAGAGACCGTAGACTACGCCGGATCACCGACCCAGACAACCTCGACGACCTCGGACGTTCGATTTTGCTCGAAAACGACTCGAGTGACGAGGAATTCGTCGATTGCGAGTTGATCGACGAAGATTTCTGGCAGCCGGTGCCGCAGACGCCGGCCATTTTTGCTCCGAACCCGGATGTGGTTCAGGCGGGGAGGGGGAGGAGTCGGAAGATGCAGTTGGGGGACGGGGATGTGCTGGATCCGAGGGATAAATATTTGATTTTTACGACGGGGTTTCGGACGTATACGCCGCATCAGATCGGATTTAAGAGGATTAAGCCGTTTATGTTTAGGGATAAGATTAATATGAATTTGTTTGATCGGTTGGCGGAGCAGCAGGAGAGGATGGATCATCAGGGGAGCAGGGAGCATAATTATGAGGATGAGACGAGCGTGCAGCATATGTTTGATAAGGTTGATCATTTGATTGATTTGAATGGGCATATCATCGGGATGGCGTTGTCGCCGGATCATAGGTGAGTAAAAGAAGTTTTGTTGGATTTTGATGTTTTTTCTGGAAATTTTTGTTGGATTATGTTGGATTTGATAAAATTTATTGTTTTTTTATGAAAATTGACAAAATCTAATGAATTTTACTTGGAATTTGAAAAAATTTATGAATTTTTTTATGAAAATTGACAATATTTATTGAATTATTTATTGGATTTCTGTTGAATTATTTATTGAATTTCTGTTGAATTTCTGTAAATTTTGTTGAATTTCTTCTCTATTTTATTGAATTTTTATAGTCTGTTGAATTTATATTCAATTTTAATAAATATTTGCAAATTTTATTGAAATTTGTAAAATTTCTATTGAATTTCTGCAAAATTTGTTGAATTTCTATTGAATTTCTATTGAATTCCTACAAATTTTATTGAATTTCTATTGAATTTTTGAAAATCCTTTGAAAATTCATTGACCTGTTGCCAACTTCTTTCAATTTAACTCAATTTTTCAGGTACCTCTACGTCAACAACAGACCCTGGCCTAAAAACTGCGAAATCTCGAACCCACTCAACCCACCTCCAATCGCACAAGAAATCGACATCCACGTCATCGACCTCTCAACTCTCCAAGAAGTCGGCATAATGCTTCGCTCCCACAAAGCCTACACATCAAACGACGAATGCTTCTTCATCTTCCTCGACGTCTCCCACGACTTCGTCGCCAGGTAAAACCAAAAACAAAACAAAACAAAAAAAATAATTCTCAACTCCCCTTTCAGTGGCGCCGAAGACCAACATGGCTACCTCTGGGACCGCCATTACGGCATCTGTCTTGCTCGATACAAACACAACGACGTCGTCAACTCGGTCGCGTTCAACCCGGTGGACCCGGAGATGCTGGTGACCGCGAGCGACGACTACACCTTGAAAATATGGCGTTCGCGGAACCGGGTGAAGGAGATAAAAGAGAAAAATTGAATTGTTGTTGCAAACAATCGCATATTTTTGGAATTTTGAAGATTTATGTTGAGTTTCATCTTGAATTTCATGACAAATAGAGCAGAATAAATTTATTTATTTTATTAATGAAATAAAGAGGCTTTAAGTTATAATTTTATTTTTTCTATTGAATAGCAGTTTGTTAACAATGTACCATAATGTTGGAAATAAATACATAGTCATTGTATATTTTAATACGGTTGATTTAATGAAGTCTTATACACACTTTGCGTTATTTTATGCGCTGTAATTGAATAGCGACATTATTCCCGCAAATACAGTTAATGCGATGTAAGAAAATATTGTAAACAAGTCTGTGGTTGCTAATAATATCATTTTTTTACTACTGTTGAATAAAGATCCGTCTGTCTGGCAGTCTCGACCAACTATCAGCTGTGCTTCTTTGACAGATCTATAAGTTATACTTAAAAGCCAAACGACATTGACGAAATTAACAAAAATGGAGGCGAATGAGCCGACTAAATAGGTATTCAAAAGCCAACCAATGACATTACCAAAGCGCAATTTTATCAACCAATTAGCCGAATTACCAATCAAAAACAATTTACACAGTTTTACAATTAAGTAAACAGCAGACAAACCAGAAAACAAAGCGATCAAAGAACCAGCAAAACAAACAGCCAGTGCTTCGAAAACTGTTGGAGATTGTCCTTTGTCCAACCAAGAAGGATTCGGTAGTTTATGTGTTAAATAATTGATTTGCTCAGATGTTTTTGTCGTGGTATCAATCACTTTATTTACAAAAGGAAAGATTTATTTTTAAGAAATTTGTATTGCGGATTAAGATAAAAACTAACCTCTATCTCGAACAGTTGCACGAGATGGATTTTTAGCTCTAAGTTGTTGTAACGAAGTCATTTTTCAAGGAATGCCTGAAATGTAGGAAGCAGGAGTTAAAAGCAATTGAATTAATGAACAATACATCATGATTGCCTTGTATTTACTGTTTGATCACAATTTACGATTAAACAAAAATAAGATTTGTATTTTTAAAGTCACTTCCCGCGTTTCTTTTCATGTCGTATTACATACGGTATTGAAAAAGTTTACTCTTTCAGTAAATAATGATGAAAACAGTGTGGCCTCTGAAAGGGGATTTTTTCCAGCTTATCGGTATGATAACAAAAATCACATTTTATTTGAACAGTTCTTGGAAAATATACACTTTACTGTAGATAAAGTTCCTAAATGTTGGAAATAAAATACAGTCATTTGTATATTTTAATACAGTGGATTTATTGAATTCAAAATACAAAATTTGTGAATTCTCGTTAATTTGTCGTTGGATAAATCAATTTTAAGTGGATTACAAGATTAAATGCATTTATTTGCCATTAATCTTGCTCTGCTGTAGCACTTTAAGCAGCTGTTCATGTTGAGCATCCTTAAAGCCAGCTTTGATAATTGGTATCTCGCTCTGCTGTGGCAGCTGTTCCTGTTGATCATCCTTAAAGCCAGCTTTGATAATTGGTATAATATATTTTGGGTTCATAAGCACCGTCAATACGTCTGCGATTCCAAATTGGATCATATTCAGTGTATTACTCATTAAAGATTCGGTGGACCGAGAATCTCCCCTGCTTATCAAATTAATTTCTCGGTAACATCTATAAATTAAACTAAAAGACCAAATGATATCGATCGAAAAACACGATAAGAAGACCAACTTATCAATTACGAAACCAACAACTAACTTATTCAACACCCAACCAATTACCGCACCAAATAATCGTTTTACAAACCAACTCGTCAAATTAACACCCAACGACTTAATTAATATGCTAGCCAACGAAACACCCAGCAAACCTATCCCCCAAGCAGCCAAAAAACTAAGAAAACGAGCGCTTTTCAACATAACTTCAGAGTGCCGGCTAGAACTGGCGATTGGTACAGGTGTAACAGGGGTAAGTGTCGTGATGGGTACTTCAGAGAGTTGTGGAGAGGGTTTATGTAATATCAAATCATCTTTGTTTACCCATAAATCACCGAATTTGTTTGTTATAAAGTTTTGCGTAGTTTTTTTTATGTTGTTATAGGTGTCAGGCACTTTAAAAGTAAATTTATCATGAAATATATGAGAAAATTGGAGATTTATATAAACTAACCACTATATTGAAGCCTTGGGAAGAGAGCCTTGGGAGTTGGAGGAATCCGTTTTGTAAGTTGTTGTAAAGAAGGCATTATTCAAGAAATTACTAGAATTAAGAAGTTGAAGTTAAGATTCTTCCAATTTCAAATAATTTTACCTTGTAGTTAAGAAGTTTTGAAGTAAACTGTTGATAACAATCAGGAAAAACAAAAGAAAGGATTTAAATTTTTATAAATCCACTTTTTTCTTCTTTTAGCTCGTGTACAACTCATTTGATGTTATCAAAATTATTGACAAAGTCTCACGTCTTTCCTATATAGTGTTGATGAACGTCAGTGAACTTTGTAAGGGGATTTTGCCAGCTATCAACAATTTTGATATAAAATGAATAATAATATACAATAACAATTATAATTACATCCGTAAATACATAAATTTTACACACAAAAAATAAAGAAGATAAATCCGAAGAAAGTAAAATTTAAGCAAATAAATGCGTTTTTATTTATATGAAAAAGTTAAAACTCTTACAAGATGTTTTGGGGTTTTATTTTATTTTTCTTTTATTTTACTTTGATTCTTTTTTTTTTTGTAATGCTATCATGGCAAACTACGTTTTTTATTCAACCAAGATAGATTTGGTAATCTACGTGCATTGCTTAGTTGTTTTTGTTTGTTTTTATTTTTTTAAATTAAATTGTTTTATTTATTTTGTTTTTGACAGATGGAAGTTGATAGGCTGAAAACTATACTTTTTTAAATTTCTTTTTATTATTTTTTCATTTTTTCCTAATTTAAAAAAAAAAAAATTTATTATAAATAAACACAAAATACAAAAATTCAACTTTCAGGCTTAAAAATACATAGTACAAGTACGGACAAAAGTTAGTACCATTTTATTGAATAACAAAAAATTACCATTTAGTAAATGTTTATTTCTGGTATTTGAAATTCGTGCCAGAAATCGTTCATAGAATTGACTTTAGATGTCAGTACAGTCTTTGTCTTACAACACGAACACGATTTCTTCATACAGTGACTTAGCAATGTCTTCTATGAGCGACATCCCCGAACGTGAGTCCCAAATGATAATTTATCTCAAAAAAATGACAAAATCACTATTTATTTACACAACAGATTGCCCGGGAACTCAAAGCGAACAAGCGGGAAAAGCATCGGCGTGTCAGGGTTGCCCGAATCAATCGGCATGCGCATCGGGAAAAACCAAAACCGACGACCCAGGTTCAATTTACAAGGAAAAAAGAAAAAAAATATAAAACAATTTTTTATTTTTTTATTTCCAGATATTCCTTTAATAACCGAGAAACTGGCATCGATCAAACACAAAATATTAGTTTTATCCGGTAAAGGCGGTGTTGGAAAAAGCACATTTAGCGCTAATTTAAGTCGAGGAATCGCAATTGATGAAAACAAAAAGGTTTATTCAACTTAAAATCACATGAAAAAATTAATTATAATCAATACAATATCATCTTAAAGGTTGGAATTCTCGATACAGACATCTGCGGTCCGTCCATTCCACTTTTACTCGGATGTGAGGGCTACCAAGTGCACAACAGCGGCTCTGGATGGTCGCCGATTGTATAAAGCTAATAAAAATACTTAAATTTACACTCAAAACCCTTTTTTCTAACAGTACGTCGAAGATAACCTCCAAGTAATGTCTATCGGGTTCCTTTTGAACCCAGAAGAAGCAGTAATTTGGCGGGGACCGAAGAAAAACGGTAAAATTTGAGAGAAAAATAACAAAATTTGAAATTTTTTTACTTAATTTTTTTTTTTAAATCTAGGGATGATTAAACATTTTTTGCGTGACGTTGATTGGGAAATTTTGGATTATCTGATTATTGATACTCCGCCCGGTACATCGGATGAACATTTATCGATCACTCAGTATCTAAAAGCAGCTGGGATCGATGGAGCGGTCGTAATAACAACACCACAAGAAGTTTCGCTCCTCGATGTACGAAAAGAAATCGATTTTTGTCGAAAAGTTGGGGTTCCCATCATAGGAGTGGTGGAAAACATGAGCGGATTCGTCTGTCCGAATTGTAAAGTGAGTTTTTTTATTTTTTATCAAAAATTTTTGAAATTGAAATTACATTTTGTTTTTTTTTTAAGACTGAAAGTCAAATTTTCCCACCAACGACCGGTGGAGGTGAAAAAATGGCGGAGGAGATGAAAATTCCGTTTTTAGGCCGGATTCCGCTCGATCCGAAAATAGGTAAAATTCGATTTAAAATTTTTTTAAATTTTTTTAAATCTTTAAATTTTTTTTAAGGAATGACGTCCGATAAAGGAAACAATTTTCTAATCGAATTCCCCGATTCTCCCGCCGTTGCTTCTTACAAAAAAATAATTTCTCGTACGTTTTGCTGCCGAAATGAAAATAAATTTATTCTAATCAACTTTATAAATTTTTACAGAAATTACGGACTTCTGTGAAGTATCTAACGGCTTAAAACGATGAAAATTTCCTATTATTTCACCAAAAATGCCTAAAAATGATTAAAAAATCGAAAAATATGCGAAAAATGTACATAAGTTGATATTTTCGATCATAAAAAACAATCCAAATCGCTAATTTCCTTTATATAAATCGAAAAATTCAAACATTCAATTTGGTTTTCAACTCCATCTTAAGAAACGCCTTCAACGCGGGGTCTTCGATCGCATCAATCGCTTTTACAGCTTCGACTCCACCGTCTTTATAATATAAAACTAATTCTTCAGCGTAGCGAATCCACACGCAATTATCGCATCCTTTTTGACAACATTTCGTCGGCGGTTTTGGAGGTCCGTCCGAGGGTTTTCTCACACGATTTCTTTTAATTGGCGGCGGAACAAACTCGTCTGTCGGTTTCCGAGGTGGTTTACTGCTCAAATTAGCGAATAATAAATTCTAAAAAAATTTAAAAAATAAAAAAAATTTAATTTTCATGTTTTGGTAATTTAATTTGTATTTTAACGTACCTTTATGCTTGATTTCGGCAAAATATGGTTGGAACTGCTGCATTTTTCTACTAATTTTGTTAATTTTAACGATTGCATCGATTAATTTTGAATTTTGATTTTTTTTTGTGTTTGTGTTTTCCGATTATCTGGTCATGTTTGTTTACATGCGAGTATCATAAGCATTTTCTAAATTTTGTTTGATTTTATGCGTGTAATGAATGACCTTTACGTAATTTTGCGAGGGAGACGATGAAAATAAACACAGAGCGATAGGTATCGTGCGGGGTCTAGATCAAAGATGGCGATAGAATTAATAATTTGATTAATAATCGACTATCTATTTTTTTTATAAATTGGAAAGAATAAATTAGTGAAAATTTCTAAATAATTGCATAAAAAGAAATTAATTGTTTTTATTTAAACCGAAAGAATCGTGCGCGCTCTAACTTCACGTCATTAAATCTCGTAATGGCGACAACCATAACATAAGGATAGAAGAAATTCAACGTGGTTATCATGGGAAGAAAAATCAAAAGTAGTAAGCGACATAAGAAAATAAAAGCGATCGATCCATTTTATAATGGAGAAAGGAAGCGATTGCTATACAAGTAAATATAAAATTTAATCAATTGAATCGTATTTCTAATAATTTTAATTTTTTTAATATAAAATAGAAATGAAGACAAATTCGACGTCCCACCAAAAGATATAGATGTTCAAGAAATACCAAAAAAACTTAGGGATCTCATGGAACTGAGAGAAAAAATGAAAACCGAAAATATCGACGACAAAAAACAGAAAAAACAAAAAAGGAAGAGAAGTAACGAAAAAATTCACAAATTTACTCAAAAATTATTAAATTAAAACGTTAATTTCTTAGATAAGGGTTTCAAAACAGACGATTTCGGTGAAAAACAGCCGGGAATGAAAATCCCGTTAAAACCGGTAACGAAATTCAAACGAAAACGAGGCGAATCGGACGAAAGTTTCGTTCAACGTGTCGGAGAAATAACACACGTAAATTTGTTATTTTATTTAAATTAAAAATCATTAAATGTGTTTTGTTACAGAAATTAGTCGAGGAATTTAAATTAGAAAATAAATTCGACGTCGATTTCGTCGAGGATAAAAAAGGCGACGTTACGACGCTCAAAAGAGAAAATAATGATCTTGAGTATGAAATTAGGAAGAAAATGAGAGGTGTTGATGTGGATAGGGCTAAAAAGTCGTCGGCTGAGTGAGTGTTTGTGGAATTGGTGGTTTTTTGAGTTTTTTTAAAATTGGTTTTGTTTGTTTTTGTTTAGGAAAGCGGCTAAGCGGAAGATGAAGGAAAAGGAAAAGAAATTGAGGCAGAAAGAAGCGAAGATTGATGAGTTTAAGCTGATGAAAGGTAAAAAATGTGTTAAAGTATTAATTTTTGACGATTTTAGATCAAATTCAGACGAATTTGGTGTAATTTAGACAATTTTAGATCAAATGCAGACTATTTTCATCAATTGTTATAAATTTTAGATCAAATTTAAATTAATTTAGTCTATTTTTGATCAAATATGTCTAAATTTGTTGTATTTTGATGAATTTTGGTCAATTTTAGATTAAATTTGGACTAATTTAGATCAAATTGAGACATTTCAGACCAATTTTTAAATATTCTCGTTAATATTAACCAATTTAAGCTATAATTTAAATATTTTAGACACAATTTTGTACATTTAAATTAATTTTAGACAATTTAAATTACATTCTCCATCAAACACTTTCTTACCCACAGATGACGTAGCATTCGGCGATGTCGTTGACCAACCACCAACGATCAACTTCCGCCCTCCAAAATCCACATCCACAGCCAACAAACCAAAATCCCTTCTCCTTCAAAAAATCCTAAAACCACAATCAATCCAATCGCAGAAACTGGCTCTCGAACGAACGCGAGTAATCGCCGAATACCGCAAACAAAAAACTCAAAAAATCAACAAAAATTCATCGGAATAACAATTTATTGCAAAGAATCATGTAAATAACAATTTTCAAACTTAATTACATCAATAAATAAATGAATTACCTCACTTTCGTGTCTCATTCTTATCGGATTCAATACAATAACAAAATTTCCTTAAACTATCAGTTTTTACACAACGCGATTGATTTCCATAGAGATTCGTCCTGCTTATATCACCAACAACTTTAAATTTCCCGCTGCTTTCAAAAAACTCAACAGTTCCTTCGAACAAACCGCCGCTCGGCCGGACTAAAATAGTAATCAAATAATCCTCAACTCCACTCAATTTATCGCCATAAACAACTCTTCTATTGACCACATCTTCGTGACTTCCAGTGAACCGCAGAATCTTATCGCTCAAACCGCTAACGTGAGCATCGAGGATCCGGACTATCTCTAACCGCGCGCAACTTTTAGAAACTTCCAAATTTATTTCTAATTTTTTATTTATCGCCGAAATTAATTCCCGAGCTGCCAATCTGACTTTTAGATGAGAAACAGGCACTTTTTGTCGAATATGGCACGTACACCAATGAGGCAAGATGGCGGCGTCCTCGCAAGTTCTGTCAGGAGAAATGGCGGAGAAGAGACTGATACTGCGGTGACTTAAATCGAATTTTCGCTCGTTTTCCGTGAATTCCAGGACGTCGATGAGGGTTTGGTGGACGTCGAAGAAGGTTGTTAGTCGGTTCTGATTGGTTTGAAGGTTTTTCCATTTTTTTGGGTATTTTTCAGGGAACCATGGAGGAAAAATGAGGAAGAAAAATGGCATCCGTTCTTCGAGTTTGCCTAAAAATGTTTCGCGGATGGGACCGAAGCGAATGCCGTGGTCGCTGAAGAAGATGAGGATGGTGTTGTGCGTTAAGTTGAGGTTGTGGTATTGTTCGAGGAAGTTGTGGTAGATGTCGTCGCCTTTGCCGATGGAGTTGATTTCTTCGTGGGAGAGACGCGAGTTGAAGATGAAGGAGAAGGTGGGTTTGTGCTGGAATTGGGGAAAAAGTTGTTAGTTTTTGGTTTAGTTAAAGTTTGATTGTTTTTATGAAATGGTTGAAAGATTTGTAGATTTCTTGGTTTAGTCATTGGAATGTGGAAATTTGTAGATTTGCAATAAAGTTTGTAAGTATCTATAAATTTTGTTGGAAATGAATAAAGTGATTGAGAAATTTGCAAATATTAACAAATTGCTTGAATATTCTTTGAAATTTCTGTAAAAGTCTACAAATTTCAGCAAATTCTTTGAAAACTGTATGAAATTCCTTAAAATTTCTATAAAAATGTATAAATTTTCATTAAATTCTTTGAAATTTTGACAAAAACTAAAATTTTCAGTTTTCAATTCATTCAAATTTTAAAAAATTACTCAATTCTTGCAACTCCTTACAAAATAAACCCAATTTCTAACTAAATTCCTGCAATTCCATTACCACAAAATTCCATACCACAAAAATAAAAAATTCCACGAATTTCCTTCCAACAACAAATACATACAGGAAATTTGAATAAAATTACCACTTAACAACACATCCATTCATTCACACACATGCAATAACATTCAGTAAACTCAAAGAGCAGTCAAAGGCCAATTCCAATGATCCCAAAAAATATAAAATCAAAAAATCAATCCATTAATATCCATCCAAAACCTCTTGAATCCTTTTAAATCCCATTCTGAGTCCTTGTAAATCTTTTCCTGAGTCATATTGAACAAAAACACAGACCGACTGAGTTCAACGGAATCATTTAAGAAGCAGACACTCTTATTGACCCACACATCTCCCAACCCCAGAATAGTGGCTTTGCCTCACAATTCCACATCTGTATTTATATATATAAGGAAGAAAGTTGTCTGTTTCTCTATGGATTCAAAAACGGCTGAACTTAAGTAATTTTTGAATCTATCGAGAAGCAGATAAATATCTTTGTTTTTTTTTATATTTGAGGTATCAAAACCAAATTTTGCAGGATGATTTCTGAGACTGAGAATGTCAACGTTGGGTCATCGAGGATAAATTTTTCATATTAAAAACCATTAAAACACTAAAAATGCATTCGGTGGCGTGACCGGGCTTGAAACTACTTAGTCGCATGATTATTTCAATTGTTTTTCTTTACTTTTATTGTTCGTTTTTGCGTCATTTTGGATGCTTTAACCAATTTCCTATAAAACTTGCTTTGCAATGTCGATTAATAAATCTCAAGAAATTTAATATATCTAAATACAGGTCGAACCTTGTTATTACAAACTTGTTTGCTACATCGGGTACTGCGAACTCTCGATATTGCAAACAGATTTTGACGGTCCCTTCGAGTTCGTTATATCGCGATTCAACCTGTATATACTTTTGTGTTTTGTATCACAACAAACTTACACGAAACTTCACCAAAAAATCAATCAACCATCCGAGTATAACTTCAGCTTCGGGTTTGGTATTATAACAATTCATAAATTCTCTCTTCAGGAACCCGGACTCCATCACCGCCAAATTGAACGCTCTCAAATAGTAATCCGTCGGTTGTTTCCAGAATCCGGCTTTTCTGACATTGAAGAAGGCAATATCGGCATTGTCTTCGCCGAACAAAGTCCTGTAACCTCTGTGAGTGAAATTTTTTCAGATGTAATTCAAAAACTCCATTGATTTATTGTTGAGTGTTTCGTTCCAGCATTCTTCGGTGAAGAGACCGGTCAACATGGGGATCATGTTGACGAAAGTGTTGTCGGCGACTTTGGTGAATCCTTTGAGTTCTATTGCATTTGGATTTGATTTTAGGTATTTGTAGGTTTTTGGCATTTGTCGAAGCATGTTGAGACGGGAGACCGAGTCGATGGCCGTGAGGACAACGCTTAGCCGTTCGGTTATATGTTCGGTTTGGGATTTCCAGGTTTCGAAGGATTCGTCGCGGGCTTTTTCGATGTCGGGTTTGATCTGTGGATGGAAGTTAGTGGTTAGTTTGCTATTTGGTTTAGGATTAAAGTGAAGGTAAAGTTTGTGCTATGGTAGCCTATAGGGACACAATACAGAATTATAAATAAAAAGTTTTGAAAGTAATCAATAACTCTGAAAATCTTTAAAAATCTTTAAAAAATCCAAATAAAACTCATAAATCTAAAAAGAATCTCAAATAAATTTAATACTCTCTTCACACCAGTGAATTTGATCTCATAAATGCTTATCTATATGGAAATTTAAAGATTATAAACATAGAAAAATTCTTAAATCTATGAAATTTTGAAAAACTTGTAAAAAATCTTAAATATTTTTAAATTTTTAAAACTTTTTAACTTTTAAAAAAATTTTTAAATCTTTAAAATCTTTAAAATAAAAAGTAAATAAAAAGTTTCAAGTCTTATAAGGCCCTTCCCACACATGGCTTCAAGTGTCATGACACAAAAACACATTCCAAGATGAAATAAGTCCCAAAAATTCAAAATCTCAAACTTAAAAATGACACTTTATTATCATTTTGTATTTTATCCCTATCAGCTTCCATACAAACCTGTATAAATGGAAAAAAATCAGTCAAAACAATCCCTTCTCTATTCCAACACTCAATCTTGAGAAATTCATGCTTATCCACCTTAACATCCCCTGAGATAAACATTCCTTTATCAGAAATTTCATATCTAAAAACAACAAAAACACAATTCACAAAATCAATCAATTTTATCAACTTTCCTGCACAACACTAGAGCAAAGCTTTGCAGCTTTTATAACATCAAATCAATAAAAATTTAAAAAAAATCATACTTGTCATCACTTTTTTCTTCATTATTCCTCCATATTGCTTTATAACCACATTGTACTTTGCCACCATATTGTTTCATCATTTCTTCCCAGTTCACTATCAAATGACTGGAGTTTGCAGACAGTAATGGAGGTGGACCGGGACATGATAAGGCACCGACAGGTGAGTAAATGTGTTTGATGGACGCATCGAAAGGATCAAAGTCGGGGATGTGACAACCGGGAGTGGAAACCTAAGAATTATAAAATATTTAATAAATATTAAAATTTTAAAAACAAAAATTATTTAAAACTGTAAATTTAAAGTGAAATAAAATTATTAATTCAGTGCCGTAACTATATTGGAACAAACTGGAGCATTAATACAGGTCGAACCTCGATATAACGAACTCGAAGGGACCGTCAAATCTGTTCGCAATATCGAGAGTTCGTAATA
>JAQIXT010000683.1:0-26596 GCA_034700445.1 Stenotaenia linearis | reverse complement strand
GAAATCGCACTTCCGGTTATGTTAGAGTTTTGGAATTGTGTGGAAATGAAGATGTATGTATGTAGATGGTGTCCATAAAATATCGACGTCCTAACCAAACCGGAAGTATCAAATTTTGCTGCTCCAAATTGAATAAAAGGGCAAAATCAATCTAAAAAACTGGCTTGGAACTCGATTTGGAGCTGGATAAAATCCAACTTCCGGTTTGGCTAGAGTCTTGAAATTACATGGGCGCAAACGAGTGCACGTAAAGAAGATTCCTTTAGAATATCGAAGTCTCAATCAAACCGGAAGTGTTAATTTTTCCCGCTCCAAATTGAATGAAAAGGCAAAATCAATTTAATCAACTTACTTGCACTCGATTTGGAGCGAGATAAAACAGCACTTCCGGTTTGACCAGAGACCTGAGATTACTTGGACACAAAGGAGTGTACATGCAGAAGACGTCCATAAAATATCGAGGTTCTAACCAAACCGGAAGTGTTAATTTTTCCCGCTCCAAATTAAATGAAAAGGCAAAATCAATCTAGTCAACTTGAACTCGATTCGGAGCGGGATAAAATAGCACTTCCGGTTTGACTAGAGACCTGAGATTACTTGGACACAAAGAGGTGTACGTACAGAAGACATCCATAAAATATCGAGGTCCTAACCAAACCGGAAGTGCTAAATTTTCGCGCTCCAAATTGACTGAAAATCAATAAACTCAATTTTCTCAAAATACACCAACTTCAATATCCCCGAAAACTCCAACCGGAAGTGCCATTCCCTTCAAACACAAACATTTAACTTTGTTTTAAACCCCACTTAAAACTTCCCAGTTATTCTTATCGAATTAAATTCAACCACAAACAAACACAACTGTCTCCTGTACTGTTGAGAGGCCGCTCAACTTGGACAACGAATGTGCCAAGGTCGTGACAAAGTTGGCTTCCTTTCTGTCGATAATAAGGCGAGCAAAGTAGGGAGAGTTGTGCAAATACTTTCCCTTCCATTTCTCCCCCCTCCACCCCACTCTCCGAGATGTGAGTAGGTGGCGCTGTCTCCCCGAGGAGTTAGAGCAAACAATCGCCTAAACGGAAACCAAAGGGCAGCTGGGTAGACCTTCTCTTGAAGCGTATAATGAGTCAACTTGACGAGGACAAATGTATTGATCTTGGAAAGTTTCTTGTAAGAAGTTGATCAAGAGCCATTTTGTGGCGTAATCATTGGACACACTTTTTCCCACGAGACCCACTTTTATTATTTTCAGAGTTGGTCTGTTTTATTTTTTCTTTTCGCAGCCATTTTTTTTCTTTTTTTCTTTTAATGGCGCTGAATAGAGCGTAAATTGGTGTCGAGAGTTGTCGAGATGAGTGAATCAATTTCGATTTAAAAAAAAATTTTTTTTTTAAATTTTTATTTTATTTTATAACGCTTAATTGTAAAATTTAATCCTGTTTTCAATGGAAGTAAAGGGGAATGGAATTTGAAGGATTTCTTTTCACACTGAGAGTGAATGCGTGTTAGAATTAAAAGTTTTGATTAAAAGAAACAGGGTTTAATGAAGATCGCCTTCTTATCACCTGTTTCCACAAAAGAAATAAAAGGGAGACATGTGAAAAAGTTGATTGATTTTCTCCTAAGCTTAATCTATTGTTGGAACACAAAGAACAGACTTGCTAATCTGTTGAATCTGCTTTGAAAACAGAAACAAAGTTTGATGAGATGAAATAATTGCAGTAAAGGTGATGTTCGACTTGGAAATTCATTCATAATTAAATTTATTGTAAACATCTACAGTCGAACCCCATTATAACGAAAAAAATTTGGTGTAACGTAAACCCCGTTATAACGAATTTGCAAAAATTCGTTATATCGAGTTTTTTTCGATTTACAAAAACTTACGTAATTAAATTTACATTACATTTAAGTTTACGAACGCTTGTAAAAGCATTATTTATAAAATTTACAAAAGCTATTTAAAGTGTGGTTTTAATACCGTAAATGTAACGCGTAATTGTTTTTTACAACAAATTTAATTGTTTTACAATTTGTAAATCTGTTTCCCCCTCCCCCCCCCCCCCAGTGAATGTGTCATTAGTCACTTTTTGGATATTTCTCAGTCTTTCACGGTAAAAAAGTGAACTCGGACATAAAAACCTCGTTGTAAGAAATAATTTCAAATAAAATGTTCGTAAAAGTGAGTTTCGTATGGAGAAAAGATATTTCTTTATAATGATTTATAAATCTGATTTTCTTTTATTTTTCAGACACAAAAATTGAAAATAATTTTGTGTTTAAGCCTTTGAACTTTAATTTGTGTTAATGATTTTACTTTGGTTTGAACGAGTTTCTGTTTGGAGCTAATTAATATTCTATTTATAAATTGCAAATCGATATTTGGTGTGTATTATTTCTCGTTAATTATCTTATCTCAAAGATGATGGCTTTATTGATATTGCCAAGACTTTGGCGAGGGAAATTAAGGCGGAGGAGCGGGCACAGTTGACTGAATTCGAATGAGGTGCAAAGATTGGAGCCAACAAAATTTGCACAACTTAATCTGGAATAAGGAAAGGAAGAAAAAAAGGGTAATTAGAAGTCTCCATATCCATCCTCAGTCTTTTTTTCTCCTTATGTTCTAAGGTTAATCAGTTGTGAAGCTAGAAATGAATTTTCCCTCAGCTTTTATCTCTTTGTTATATTAAAATTAAAAAGAAATTTAGTTCAATGTGCTCTGGATTTATTAAATTTGCAAGAGGTGGAACTGATGTTGAACTAAATGCAAGCGCATGCACAGATCTCTTTGTTTAGTGGATGTTGGGAAAATAATGAGTTAAATTTGTGATTTTACTCACAAAACTCAAACTCTCAAAATGCACTCAAAATCAGTGTTATGATCCAAAAACTTGTCTGACTTCTGAGAAAATCTGGGCAAAAGGGCAAATAAATCTCTGAAATCCCAAATCTGAAAATCTTAAAAATCTTTGAGATTTGTAAATCTGGGTGACGATGTTATTGAATAACTTAAAACTAAATTTAATGTAAAAAACTTCCAAAATGCAGGTGAAATTGCAGAAATTTAAGAAAAAAATGTAGAAATTCAGTAAAAATTTCAATTTCTTTATTTCGAATAATAGTAGCAGTAGCGGAAAAGTAGCAGATGGTAGTAACGGTAGCGGTAGCGCAATATTTTATTATATTTGCACTTAAACACTGTGAATATCATATTTCTCTCCCTGCCTTGTTAAAACTGCAATTCTTGAGCCAAAATGACATCACAACTACTCACAACCCAACTTCTGAGCACAAATGACGTCATCTGCTCTCAAAACCAACTCGATTAAATCCAATATTTACTTTTTAACTTTTATTTGATTTCTAAGACAAACCCAATAACTTCACTAAAAAAAAAAAAAAAAAAAAAATTAAAACTTCTTGCCACTTTCATCTTTAAGTTCTATTGCACTTGGGTAGTTGCAATTTACTGGCAAGGCAACTGAGCCAGAGCAGCGAACATCAGCCAGTGTCTCAAATTAAATTAATTCCAGATTACTCATTTAAAGAAAAAACTCAGGTTTATTTCCGTTCCGTATTTTGTTACAGAAACGTAAGAAAAAACCGATGTAATTACATTCAATCTTGATTATCCAGCAAAAATTTTAGCAAATTAAAAATTGGGAATTAAAAGTTTTCCATGTAATTAACACGAACTCGAAGAAGGGGGAAATGAAAATGGCGGTAAGAAATGAGCATCTGGTACCAGATTGGATGAGAAAAAAAATGGTGGGCAGCAGTGGGCAAAAGTTTGCAAGATCACATCTGGACACGAGCAGGGGTTTTATTGACGTTCATACAATGCCCAGCGAAGCAGTGGACTAAGGGCAATCGAAGTGGAAGAGGGAAAGTGGTCAGATTGCTGACTCATTGGTACCCATTTACTTTAAGAGGGCTCAAACGTGCAAAAATGAAAGGGAGAAGGAGAAAAGTGCTCTAGATTGCTTTAATTTCATCATTTCCTCGTTGAAGGTGTCGGCAATGATCTGCAGTGAAGTGAGTGTTTAGATTTTTTTTTTAGAAAAAATAATTTTAGAAGGATTTTTGTTTTGATTTGTTTTATGTGAAATTGAAACTATTGGTAGGTTTTGAATTTCAATTGTCTAGTAATGAGAAATTACAGAAACCTCGTTATTATGAATTGCTGTGTTGACGTCATATTGGATCTGGATAAAATTACAAATTAAAATTGACAATAGATTTACTTGGAGATGGTTTATTGGTTTCCGGTTATGGGATACGAAAAGGTGAGGGGAAATTGGAACGTGGTTTAGAAATATATTAGATTTGAGAATTATAATAAGAAAGAAATGTGATTGGATTGAATTTGAGTATTGGTATAGAATGAATTAGATAGAATAAGAGTAATGGGACAATTGTGCGAGTAACCGTTGTAAGAGGATAATGTTTGTTTCGTTTTTGTCCTTGTAAAAGAGTATGAAAGATGTTGCGAGAAAACAATATACAGCAATTCCTAATTTCTTATGTCCGTCTTTCTTTTAATGACTGCCATTTGTTCCTCGCATTCGTTGGTTCGTGACTTTCTTCGAAAAAATACGCCCAACTTCATGAGTTCCATAGGTTAATAAGAAGATGAGCGCTTTTTCTCATTTCCCATTGCCATGTTAACCTTTGGTTTATGCGCAAGTCAGCTAAATTATTTACAAACCACCAAGCAGAAAAAGAAAAATATTGACCCTAAAGAGCGCACCAGTTTGTCAGACAAACTCACTATAAAACTGATTATTTATAGTTAAAATTTATAAGTATTGGATTCAAGTAATGTTAGATTTACAGATATTTACAGATTGTGAAGGTAATCATTTATGACATTATAAATTATAAAATAACTTTTAGCAGTAAAGTAATTGTAAATATAATTTTATATTTACATTTTTTACATCAATGTAAATTTGATTTTTAAAGCAATGCATCAATCTGTAAAACGTCGCAAATTTTTGACGAGTAGCCAATATTTGATTAGAAACTAATGCCAATTAGCATCCATCAGCAATGCACTGGAGTGTTGTTGATCATTTCCTTTAAGACTTCCGATGGGTTTCCTGTGATTTGTGTCTTGTTTGCTTTTCTTGGGGTTAGCCGCTGGTCCGAGTGCAAATAAGAAAGTCTCGCTTTGGGCCGACTGCCAGCAAATCTTGTAGTTCTTAGCGAGGAGTAATTACACCAAAGTAAATTACACCTAATCCCCAATGACTTGGGAGTTTTAACATGTAAACAAACAATTTTCTGTAGGAGGGATCATATTTCAAACGCTACATTCGTCTAATTTGTGGATAAAGGAAGGAAATGTTTGGGGAAAAAAGGTTTCTGATGTAAATTACTGCATTGCGGGTTATTTATTATTGAAATGATGCGTTTTTCTTGTTGATATTGTGCTGTGATAAGTGTTTGTTATCTTTTCCGATTCAATATGGGTTTGGGAATGGAAGAAAGTTTTTTTTTTTATTTTGGAGTTTGTGAAGTGGTTTTTTGATTTTTTGGTTTTTTTTTGTGAAGTTTGGTTTGGAGTTTGGGATTTTTAGATTATTTATTTATTAGAGTGTTGTGTGTTGAGTTTTTGGTGTTGGGATTGGGAATATGGAGTTGGTTGATCAATTTTGGGTGATTGTAACTTGGTGAGACTTCTAATTGGGTGCAGTGTGACAACTGTCTGGGAGTAGAAGTTGGCTGTAATTGTGTCTGTTATTGAACAGTTAAGAAGAGTGTCTGGAACACTGATGGGAATATAAGTCAAGTGGATAGTTTAGTGTTTTGGGAAATTGTGAAGTGAATTTGTTGTGGGAATTTAAGTTTGAGGATAAATCGAATGTGTGAAGAAATTTAAAAAAAAAAAAAAATCAAGCTTCACAAAATTATGTTTATTGTTAACAAATTTCCCAAAAATTTTGTAAAATAATATAATCACATATTTTCTTCTAAATATTACAAATTCCTCAACTTTTTGAAACCAAAACTCAAATATTTTCCCTCAACTCCACCAAACTTGACCAACCCACACACTCAACTTCAACTTGGACCACTGCCATGGAAACAAATATGGAACAACTGACCTACAACGACCACAAAACACCCTTTTGCATCCCAAAACACATTGCAATTCTCCCAAACTCCAAAACCACAGATACAATCTCAACATTGAAAACACTTCAACTCTTTTACTCACCAAATTAAAACATCCATTCAATTCAATTCAATTCAATTCAATTCACGCGCTCAACAGTCACAAACCTGGGACTTGGACATTTGAATAAGAGCTCTTTTGAGCGCTCCCTCGCTGCTTTCTTAACGAGTTGTTGCAACTCCTGCGACTTTTTAATATTTACTCCAACCACGACTTCACTCGGCCCTCATGCATATCATATAGGCGTGTCCGTTTGCCCAGTCGTCTTCATTTCTCATGCACCGGTGCGCAGCCGCTACCTGTGCATTCAAGATGAGTCTCCTTTTCTTGTATTGATTCTGATGGTCCCCCCCCCGGCGTTCGACTTGTCTCTGGACAGATTAAATTAATGTGAGGAACGTGACATTTTTAGCCGGGAGGACGATTAAATTTAATTTTTAATTTTTTTTTTTTTGGAAATGGAATTTTTTTTTGGAAATTTAAAAATTTTTTTGTTTTGAAAATTTAATTTTTTTAAAAAAATTTTTGTTGAAATTGAACTGCATTGAATTTGAGATTTGAGTGTTTGTGTTTGATCAGAGGGAAGGTAATTGAATTATTAATCATGTGTTTTAATGAGAATTTGTTTGTTTAAGAAAAATTTTTTGAGGTTGGTAATGGAATTAAGAAGTTAAATCAAAGTTTTTGAGATTTTGAGTTTTTGAAGTTGGAAGTGGTTTGTGTCTGGAATTTTTTTGAGAAATACTGTGTTATTTTGGTTTTGGGGTATAATATTGGATTAATTTTAATGAGATGATCGAGAAATTTAAGTTATTAAACTTTAAACTCTGAAATCAACGCTAAGCTTAAATTTAAAATTTAAATTTAAAGCCCGTAGGCGTGTTTGGCGTATTTAAAGATGAAATTTAGCATAAAATGTCCAAAAATGGCTAAAGATTAGATATTCATTCTATTTTTCATGCAGTCTGCATCAGCTTATCTTATAAATTCACAGTATTTCCTTAAGAAAATAGTTACAGTTTCCAAAATAGTGACTTATTTACAACAATAACACACTGGAAAACTTGCAGAATGATTTATTCATCCTTAAAGTATTTTCCCTCACGACCTTCCCAGCTCAGAATTACCCGAATCTGTTTTGCAAAAGCACCGCCTGGTGACACTTGCCTGCAGTACACCGCATGACTCCGGTTTTAATTTCGTCCTTGTTACTCAAAGCGATTCTCCCGAGTAAAGAGAAGGACAGGAGTGGTCGAAAGCAAGATAAAAGAAGCTGTCATTTGCAGCCGATCGCCAACAGACGGTGCAACCCGAGATGAAAGCGAGGCTAATAAATGACCTCAGAGGGCGCGCCTGTCACTCAGGGAAAGATTAATTAGAGGAGCGCCTATTACTCAATCACCTGTAATTCGTTATACCTCAGTCCTGTCGCGTATTTAATTGGCCGATCATAAATGATGACGTCACGCGCATCTGTCGGTATCATGGCGTCGAAGATGAGAAATTGGACGCGAAGCAGCGGCGCGAAACCTTCGTATTGTAGTCGGATGCGTTATCCGTTGCGCTACAGGCCTTTAATCGGTTATCGTTACCGAGGTGTGGGTGGGGGTAGGGGCGGGTGCTCGACGTCATCCATCAGTTATTGGAAGTGGATTTTTTTGCACGGGTTTCGAGTTGATGGACGGTGACTTCTTATTCGTGACGAGGGCAGTGCGGGGTCAGAGACATGCTCTCCCACCTTATAAATATCAAACAGAGAAGGAAAGAATAGGATTTTTTTGTGTTGGTGGATGAGATGCCATTTCTATTCAAGTCAATCTCCATGGGAGATGAGTAATGGCGTCGGTTCGGGATTGAAGGATGAAGGGTTTGGGTGGTTTATAGGTAATTAAGTGCGGAGTTGGTTGAGGTTTTTTGAAGGTAATGAAGGGATGTTGGAGTTTTTTAATATAATTTTGGAGTGAAGTGGGGATTATGGAGTAAATCAAAATGGTATTAAGTTTGAATGATTCCGGCTAATTCGGCTTGAAAATGGAAAATCTTTTTAATTTGTAATGTGAGGGTGGAGTTTCAGTTGTTTTTTTGTGTATTAAAAGGATTTTGATGTTTTATTTTATGTAATTATTTATGGAATGTTGAGTTTTACTTAGTTGTGTCTTTTACTTAAGTAAATTCTTGTGTAATTTCTACTTTTAATCATTAAACTGTTGTTAAATCTTTTATTCTAAGTGTCTACCTTTGTCAACCTTAAAGGTAAACAGAAAATTCCAATCAATTGGAGAGTAAATTGGGAAAAACTCTTATCCAATTTGGCAGACAAATTCTAAATCAATTTCAACAAATTCTTCTAAAAAAAAAAAAAAAAAACTCCCATCAAAATCATTCAAAAAAATTATTTTCACCCAAACCGGATATAAGGTCATATCACTTTATCATCATAATGTATGCTTCAACCGGATTGGTTGTAACAGTTTCACTTTTCATTTTGTAATCTTTAGTTCCGAATAAACCTTTCATTGTGTCGCCTAGCGTTTACTTTCCTAAAAATACAATTCGGGATCAAATACAGTCGGACCCGCTTGTAGCATCAATCAAGGGACCGGGCTTAAATTGACGCTATAAGCGGGTTGACGCTACAAGCGAATCCGCTTACAGCGTCAAAGTGTTGGCCGGACTGCACCAAACGTGACGCTATAAGCGGGTTGACGCTATAGCCGAGGTCGCTACTGGCGGGTCCGACTGTGAAAGCAAATTCCTACACAATTCACTCACCAAACTGACCACACTCCCATAATTCCCCCTTTAAATTCACCCCTCAGTCAAAAATACCACCATCAACCCCCAGTCCCCAAAATTAAACTATTCAATGGAATAAAAGCAATATTTCAATTTTCTCTTATTTTATTTTCCCAATTCCTCATTAAATTGTAAATCTGTCTTTAGCAGATCTTATTTCTTTCATCCACTTACACGTTTTTCAATTCCCTTCCTCAATTCCTTATTCCAGCATTTTTGCAAGAAGAGGAGAAAAGGGGAAAAAAAGGGGGGGAACTTTTAAATTTCCTCCCTCGAGGTTTTGTGTACACTTTGGTTACTTTCCATTAGTTTGAGCAATTGTACTGCAGAAAAAAAGAAAAAAAGAAAAAAAAGTCTTTTCTTTTCTTTTCTATTCTTTTTTCTTTTTTTCTTTTTCTTTTAAAGAGGTGTTCTTACTTTTAGGTGACCTCGAGGGACTTGGGAGGTGGGGACGGTGGAATGGTTAGGACTTGAAGTGAAGGTTAAGCTGTGTGGGTAAACCGTGATCTTTGAAGATGATCGATGATCTCGGAATCAGTGTCCACACGTAAAAGCTTTTCTCCAATGCCCGATTCCATTGGTCGTGTCTGGTGGTGTATTTGTACTTGTTAGACGTTTGGTCATTTGTTTTGCTCAATTGGAGTTTATATTGCAGTGGGAATTGATGGGGTTTGGTTTAAAGTTTGTTTATTTTGGTGGGGGGGGGGGGGAGGGGATGAGGGAAATTTTGAATTTTGATTTTTTTTAAAAGTTTGTTTATTTTGGTGGGGGGAGGTAGGGGAATGAGGGAAATTTTAAATTTTGATTTTTTTTGATTGAAATTGCAGGTGAACCCCGTTATAACGAACATGAGTTGGAATGAGGGTAAGGGGTGTGGAGTTGGGTGAAAATTTTGAATTTTGATTTTTTTTTGATTGAAATTACAGTGAACCTCGTTATAACGAAGCGTGTAACGGGATTCTCGGTATAAGGAAATAATCCAAAATTTCCCATAGAAATCCGTGTTAAAAAATTTCGGGAAATGAAACTCGTTATAAGGAAAACTCGGTTATTAGTTGAAATTTTTTCGTTATAACGAGTTTTTACGAAATTTTTTCTCAAATTTATTAAAACGGGGTTTATATTGTTACGAAAACTCATTAGAACGAAATTATTTTGTAAATTCGTTATAACGGGGAACTAAATAAGTGAATAGTTAATTATTTTAGTAAAATTACATCCGACTTTAAGTCTTGCTCGTTGATTCAATGCCGGATAAAGACGGAAATGAAGTTTGTTTTTTTCCTAATTTATGCAATGTTAAATACATGTTTAGATCGTAATCGCTGAGGGAGGGGAATATATTAAATATTAAGTCTTTAAATAAAGAATTACGTCATTTTTTAAATTCAAAAAAAGAGATTTATTTTAATCTTTTATTTTTTACAACGAAATTTAATAATTACCCAATTACGCTTGTTTTCAGACATTTATAAGCCTTTTAAAAAATTTAAAAAATCAAACAAAGTTGATTAATCAACCACAAATTCACAAATTTCAAAAAAAGCAAAACTTTTGTTCAAAATCGATAAAACGCTGGAATTAAATGAAATCTCAACTCCATAGACTTTGCATGAATATTTAAAATGAATTTAAATTATTAAAATTTCTTTTTATTCACGTTTTAAAATTTTAATAGAAAAAAAATTTTATTCCTTCACTCGGAGTCATAAAATAATGAAAGTTGACATTGGTAAATGGAGAGAGACTGTTTCTTGACTCGCATTTGCCATTTTTTGAGTAAAGGACTGCCCTTGTAAGAATCGATAAATTTCTTTAGAGATTTTTTTTAAATGCTTTTCTCTTGACATGCATGAGGTAGGAGGTATGCGTCTGTGTGTAGAGGAGAGGAGAGAGACGTGCAGGAGAGCGTATGGTGTTCCGAGCACGTCTTCGTCTCAGCGGGAAGGATTGGGGGATTTATAATGCCAACTTGCCGAGAACGTAAGAAACGAGCTTAACAAACGTGGCGATGAGATCCAATTGAAAGAATGGCTGGCCTATGGCTACATATACTTCGTCATGTAGTTGAAATTTTTTTTTTTTTTTTTTTTTTGTTAAAAAAAATGGGAATTTTTTTTTTTTTTTTTGAATGGAATTTGGAGATGGCAAAATAATTGGAAATTAATTATTTAGGATTTTAAGCTGCTTTAGTTGGGGTTTGTGGGTTTTGGGGATTATTTGAGTGTATTAATGGAAGGAAGAGATGGTTAAAGATGAGTAGGGGTTTGTTTTGGGTTGTTTTGATGGTAAGTGAATTGATTTTTGTTTTGGTTTGTTGGGATTTTGTTGGTTTTTGAAGTTGGTAAGATGATTCTTAGGTTTGGATGAAATTGATGAAATTGAGGATTTGTTTAGTATTAAAGTACAGAATAGTAATGAAATTAAGCAAAAAGTAAGCATAGAACTGCAAAAGTCAGTAAAAGTTAATAGAAAACTGCATAAATATCACAAAAATGAAGAGAAAACTGCAGAAATATCACAGATATGAAAAGAATACAACAAAAATCAGTTAAAAACCACCAAAACTCAATAGAAATTGCATAAATAACAAAACTTAAAGCAAAGACGGCAAAAATTTACACAAATTACACACCCAACATATTAAATCACATTCAATTTTCACTGCAAACTAATTTCCAAAACCCTCAAAATCTCTATTTCAACAACAACACGACCACCATCTTCCTACCTCAACTCACTGTTATTAATAGAATAAGAAAGGGAGGAACTCGCTTGAGTGGAGTTTTTAGCTAAAGATGTGCTTAATGGGATGTGCTGTCCTTCACTTGCCAGTTTGCCGCACAGTCAGGTCGGAAATGATTTTTTTTAATGAAAAAAATTTTTTTTAAATCCAAAAAAAAATTTAAAATTTTTTTTAAAAAAATTAAAAAAAAAAAAAAAAAAAAAAAAAAATTTTTTGCATGAAATGTTAATAGAGTATTGTTTGATTTTGATTAAAGTTTATTCGCATACATTTTTTCGATAACTGGTTGGAGGGAAGAAAGAGAAAGATTCATGCATGAAATTACTCTGATCGAGTAGCTGAAATGATTAATGTGGGAAAACTCGCGTTAGACTGCACGTTGTATATATTTTGCTTTTACTGCACTCGTGGCAGTGTTTTGGAAGATTCGCTGGTAATTAATGACAAAAAAGGAAGGGGAAATTGAAATTTTCTTCGTTTCTTGAGAGAAAAGTGAATAATTAAGGATAGAGTGGTGTTTGAGGATGTTGGAGGTTTAATATATATGTCTGGCGGTTGGTTTGTAGACTAAACATTAGTGAAATCCTTGGATTTTGTCTCTTTTGTCCGACAGAAAAGACGAAAATGAATGGCCTTGTCTTGCGTCTTGATTAAACGTCAAAGAGGGCAATGCGTTTCTATTAGTATCAAATTGATGGCAATGTATTTATGGTTTGTCGCGATAGTGTCAGGTTTCATGGGGTTTTTTGTGGGTTTAAAAGGGTTTTGGGGGAGGTGTTGAATTTGAGGAGTGATTTGATTTGTTTAAAGGTGATCAAAAATTCAATTTGATCAAAGATGAATGAAGTTGATCAGAAGTTTGATTTTGATTAAAAATGAGTGAATTGTTTTAAAAAATTATCAAACTTGATTAAAATTGACCAAAGGTTGAGTAGAAATGATCAAAAATCACCAAACATTGAGTAAAATTAACCAAAAATGACCAAAATTGTTCATTAATTGAATAAAATTGATCAAAAATGAAGTAAAATTGTTTTAAAATGACCAAAAACGACCATAAATTGTGTAAAATTGATCAAAACTGACCAAAAAAATCCAATTTGATTTAAAAAAAAATAATAATCTGACAAATAAATTTGACCAAATATTATCCAAAAATCAATTTGATTTCCAACCAAAAAATTCATCTGACCAATTAACAAAAAAAACCAATTTTCACAAAAACCAATAAAAAAAAAAACCAACTTAATAAACAATTACCCATCCAATTTCCAAACAAAACCCAAACCCTCCCCCCTTTCCCTCAATCTCATTTCTTTCAAAACCCCATCAATCCCCAATCCCCCAAAAAACCTCCAAACTCCAACAAATCCAGCAGCAAAAAAATAAAATGAAATTTTTTATTCCACATGTTTACCGCTGTGTTGCTTTAACTTCTCTTTTTTCTCGTCTCGTTCGATCGGGGTGATGCGAGGAACTAATCTGGACTCATTGCGGAGCCATAATGAGAGCCAAAGAGGCTCTTTTAGACCAGCGTGCTGGTGCCAGCAAACACTCGGCATTTGAACACGAGGCTGAGAAATTTATTCCCAGCAGACGCTGCGTCTCACACTCTTAAACTCTCCACTGCATACACCTCGATATACCTGCCAACGCCAGCACAAACTTAACTCCCCGAGTGCAGATAAGCTGGCTTCCTTCTCGTACACCGATATAAATTGCATCATTCCACACTGCATCGAGCATTGTTGAGTGTTTGCATGTTGTGTTAGGAATTTACTCACGTGATTGATGACAAGTACGATGAAAAGCAAGGATTAAACTTGTATAAACACGGCTATAAATATCTTTAACCCCTTTTTCATGCATTTATTTATTTTCTCTGTCGCAGGTTTGGTGCGTCGTTGTAACGAATTTTGGTGGGAGTCCAGTCTGTTTGATGGGGAAAAGATGGATTTGATGAATTACGTTGATTTGGTTAAAAATGAATGACCAAAGGTAAAATTGATCAAAAATGATCAAAATGACCAAAAATTGATTAAAATTAACCAAAAATTCAGTGAAATTTATCAAAAATGACCAAAAATTGAGTAAAATTAACCAAAAATTGTGTAAATTGCTCAAAAATGACCAAAAGTTGAGTAAAATTAACCAAAAATTAACTGAAATTGATCAAAAATGACCAAAATAAATTTTTTTTTTGAATCCTCGCTGCAATAGAACTCCTTTATAACGAAAATTACGTAATAACAAAAGTTTTTTCTGTTTCTTAGACTTCGTTATAACGAGATTCTACCTGCATTACGAATTATTCTCTATTACAAACACATTTCACTTACTGAAAGTCAAATTTAATGTCTTTATTCACTGTCACATTTCGAACACATTTCGATACTCCCCTTGTTTCAACGAGTTTCAATCTTAATACACTTTCCTCCACAAAAAATATAAAACATTTATTTTGCATTTTGCAAATATTTATTTAATGAATATTCTGTTTTTAATGAGGAAAATGTTTTCCGAGGATTAACTTGTAGTAAATAATTCATTTTAATTTTTAAAATTTAAAAAAAAAAATTTTCAAAGGAATTAATTAGAAAGTTTTGCATTTTTCTTGTTTTTGTTTGTAACAGGAAGAAATTAAATGGTTTTATTCAGTTCAGGAAATAAATTGTATTCAAGTTTTAATCATTTGATTAAGTGGCTAGTAGACGTTTTCTTTTTATGGGGTTCAAGATAATTACAGTGCAAACTCATTAGTGAATGCTACTGCTGGCAATTTTGTTTGGTTTTTTATTTTTTTTTATTTTTCTAATTTTTTTCATTTTTTTTTCTGGGGGTTTATTTTTAGTTTTTTTTGGAAATGCTGGACCGCAATTGCCTCATTAGCATCATTTACACCATTCTTAGTGTTTTTTTTCTCTTGGGTTTTTTTGAAGATGGAGAAGTTATTTGAAAGATGTGTTTTTGAATTTTTAATGAGTAATTTTAAATTAATGGTGAATTTGGTTTTAAGGATGGGAGTTTTTTTGTGGTCATTTTCTAATTTTTTTTTTTTGGGGGGGGGATTTTGTTTAATTTATGCAAAAATGTGATGCTTTAATTTTTGTAAAACGTTTTTGGAATTTTTAAGCGTATTTATAATGACTTAATTAATATGAAATTTTGCTTCATTTAAATTTAACTTGTGAAATTTTAAATATTCTATGCAAAGCCGGAAAGCTGGGAATAATAAGCTCACACGTTGTTTCGTTTATATCTAACGTCGTTCTTCAAAATTTTGTATGAATATTTGAATGTTTCTGTTGAATTTATTTCTCTATCTGAAATTAAGGTAAATATTTACAACAAATGTTAAAATTTAATATTATTACGATTCAAAGTTTCAATTAATAAATCATCAAAAACACGTTGTGAGGTTCCGGAAAATAGTTAAAGTTAGGAATTTATAATAAAATTAGAATTTGGATTGTTTAGATAGAATTTCAATGTATATGATGCTTGGATATTAAATGATTTGTAAAATGATAGGAATTGATTGAGGATGACGGAGGATGAGTAAGCAGTGTAAGAGGATAATGTTTGTTTCGTGTTTGCCCTTGATAAAATGTATATATTTTGTGTGAGCATAATAAATGGGGACTGATTGTGCTGATAGTGCTGGTGTGAGGCGGTGATGCAGTTAGTTTCCACATGAAAATGTGTGTCTGATTTGGTTTCTTCCTGCCGGGCCCATGCTCGGGTCGGCCCGGTAGGCTTCTCCCAGGCCACAAGAGGCGGCCAAATGGATCAAGTTTGGAGGAACCCACAAGTCGCGGTCATCACAACGTTAAAAAGTTTGGTTATAGCAAAAAATCGTTAAAACGAACTGATTTTTGGTCTCAAAGATTTCGGTATAATGAGGTTTGATTATATTAACATTAACAATTCTGCATATAACTTACTAATCACGGATTTTGAATCATTTATTATTTCTTGATGTATAATAAATTGATTTAAAATCATTACCCTTTGATACCCAAATTAGAAAGAAAAACTCATTATAACGAATAAAAAATATTTATTCCCAAATATCCAAATACACTTTTATTTAAAAAATTTTCAAGATGGCAATCCAAAACTGATTAAAACATCGATTGTCGTTTTGTGTGTTTCTCCAAACACGTAGGATTTGAGTACTCAACGTAAATTCCTATCCGTCTCGCGCCGTCACCTCTTTGATCCCCTTTACGTGCTGCCGCCGCTCGTAATCCTCGCGTCAATCCAATACGCACGCACGTCACAAGTGACGTTCATCCATTACGTCACGTAATAACTCACACAAAACATAATTTAACTTCGATCATCAAATCCCCCCCCCCCTCCTCGTTATCATCTTGACATTCTGGAAACTCTTGTGTCGCAGTGAAGCCGCCCATCGAGGGGGACATGAAAATAGTAACCGCGCTAATCACTATAGCAACCGTTGTCTTGGATTTGAGGCGCTGCCCCATCTGGCGCCTTCTCATCGTGTCTTGGTTGCCATGGTGACAAGGTGCGCGTCGAATCGAGTGGTGGGGTGGGCAATCGATGGGTCGAGCGAGTGATGGGTGACGTAATGCCGAGGATGGAAGGGGAAGAGCAATTCAATTACGGTAGAGAAAACAGCCGCGGGCCAAACCAAGCAGCGAATGAAAACTTTAAAGTGCAATTAGAAAGTGGTTCAAGAAACGTATCCCTCATCGATGGGCTTTCCCTATAAAGGGGGCAGTCATCATGATGAGTGCAATTCAGAAATTTAGCTTTTTTTTCTCTTGTTTTTTCTCAAGGGTTTCTGTTTGGAGGAAAGTAGGATGTTTATTTTTGTTGCGTTTAATATTTGTCAATTACTTGATGTGGGTGATGCGCTTTATTTTGTTTGTTTTGTTTATTTGGTTTTTTTAAAAGGGTGGAATTGATTTGTGGTTTGCAGAGAAGTGAAGTTTAGATGTTGGAGTGAGATTGGTGGATTTTGTTGGGGATAATGTGGAAATGTTTTTTTTTTTTTTTTTTTTTTTTTAAACTCATTTTGTTGTGTTGTACAGTGGTTTCCGGTTAATTGGGACACCGTTTGTTTTTGACAAATCGTAAAGAATAAATCGAGAAAATAAGAATGTATTACGTAATTGGGACAAATGCCACTTAATCGGACAATTACTGTTACCTAGCACGCGTGTGGAGGTCATTGCTGAGTAAATTATGACTTCAATCATCTCTGATTCATTGGTAACTAACACATGAGATGCAAATTGCAAAATAGTGATTTTTGATTTTTCATATTTTTCATATTTTTCTCTGTAGAACTTCGTATAATTGGGAAGTGTAGGTCCGATTATTAGGTCCGATATGTCCAATTAACCAGAATCCACTGTATAAAATCAACTTAATGTCATCATCAGCTAAAATGGCCATAAGCGAAAAGTCAAAATATGGAATACGAGTTTCGTACATCAACTTGAAGTGAAAATAACAGATCCACAACCGGAAGTGTTATTTTGGTCTCCAAACACCGTAATCATATATTTTTTATCTTTAAAATAACAAGATCCTCAACAACCGGAAGTACCACCTCACCTTTCTTCAATTCCCACGAAACAACAACAATTTTCTATAAATTTTATTTTTACCATTTTATTTCCTTTGCAAAAAACTCAAAAAACAAAATAATTCCAAATGCTTCCCAGCAAGACATTTACTACACGGAGTCAATTTGTTGAATAGTCACAACACAATTACCCAAATTGACTTACTGTCCAATTACCATTAGCAAACATGAATGAATGGAGAAATCCCCATAGGCCCTCATTACAATCTACTTACTTCCCTTCCGTTCCTACAAACGCCATTGTTAGCGCACGAAACGACGCAAACGGCCCCTCAATGCGGTTTGTTTTCTCGATACCCACAAAAGATAATTCGAAAACTTCAACTGGAGCCTTGACGTTGATTTCCAGGGGGCTAATGCGCAAAGCAGTGTGGGAAACAGTGTAGCACTTAACTCCTAAACAATACTGGCAGTGGATTTGCGGCTTAATTTGGTGGAAAACACTTAAGCGCATAAGTAAAGCGGAAAAAAGTAAAACTGCAGGCGAAATGCGGTAAGCAAAGGGCCGACTTCGATAATTGGCTTAATAAATTGAAGGTAGAAAAGGGAAGTGGTTACCTTTTTCGTGTTAAGTATCCAGCACTTGACCGTGTAGTTAACTTGACCTCGGTTGTGACCCGCGAGTTGAAGTGCGAGCACCTAAATCCAGAAGCTTGTTATTAAATGGGAGAGACGAGGAGTGGTTGGGGAGCAGATGGTGTTTGTGTTGGTGCTGACAAAGCAACAGCAAATCTTCATCTCCCTGTAGTTGGCACTTTGCCTCCTATTCAAGAAGCGAAAATTTCTAACGGTGCAAAGTGGACACGGGGGATGTAAACGGGCCGGGTGAAGTTTTAGTAATGTTTAAAGTGATTGTTTTCCATGTCGGTTTCAATTGGTTTGGGTTTGGATTTAGGGAAATGTATGTTGGAGTTGGTTTTGCTGGCGTGACCGACTGCGGCGAGATCAATTGCGGCTTGTAGAGAAGGAATTTGTTTCTTGTTGTTTTGTTTTGAGAGATGTTGGATGTCAACACCATTAGTGTACTGCGGGAAGTAAAGTGTTCGTTTGCTGTGATTTCGAGCGGGTTGAAGGGGTGCGTCGGAGTTGAGGAGGGGGTCGGGAAATTTTGGGGGTTTAGGTGGACGTGGGTAGTTGGTGTCTGTGAAATTTTGGATGTCTAGGCAAACCGGAAGTGCCGTTTTAGATCGCTCGAAATAGCGACGTGAAGCAAATATTATTTTTTTCGCGATTTCGAGCGGTTAAAAATAGCACTTCCGGTTTGAGAAAAGATTTGAAATTTTTTGGGTGCTTAGGGTCACACATGTAGTTGGTGTCTATGAAATTTCAGATCACTAGGCTAAACGGAAGAGACATTTTAGACCGCTCGAAATAGCGACATGATGCTGCACTAGTGTACTGCAGGAAAGCAAATTTTAATTTTTTCACGATTTGGAGCGAGTAATAATAACACTTCCGGTTTGAGATAAGGTTTGAAATTTTTTGAATGCTTAGGTACATACATGTAGTTGGTCCCTATGAAATTTCAGATCTCTGGGCATACCGGAAGTGCCATTTCAGATCGCTCGAAATAGCTCCGAGGAGTAGTCGTCGCTATGTTAGCGTACTGCAGGAAAGCAAATTTCAAATTTTTCTTGATTTTGAGCGGGTAAAAATTTCAGATTTCATTCAAACCGAAAATAAAGTTTAATGTACACTATAAATAGCAACATACCTTTAAAAGTGTGATTCTGTTCATTACATTTTGACATCAAACGTTTGACTGGTTTGAGAAAGATCATCTCCGATCAGTATATCCAAATTCGTGACCGTTGCCAACCTTTGTGTAATAACTGTGATACGAAAACGATGGCAAGTTCCCAGAATGTCGCAATTTCTCGCTTGGAAATTGATCAATTGCAAAAATGTCATTTTGGATGATTGTCCAGCATCGCTAAAAATATGATTGGCTCAAGTGAATTACGTGACAATCACAATTTCTCGCATGGAAAAATTGCCTCGTTTTCAGTTTCGGAATGCAGTGAAAGAGATGAAAAATTTATTTGACTCAAATATTTAAAAAAAAAAAAGAATGTGACTTTCGTTCACTCTAAAATACTTTCATATCAAATTGCAGTTTCGAGAGCTTCGGGGCTATTTACGGAATTCAATATCTTTCTACACTTATGCTTCGTATTTATAGTCGGATTGGCGCGTCTCTATACGGGATCCCACCTGTGCCTTTTTCCTTCTTTTTTTTCCAAACTAGTTTGTCTTTAATGCAAGTTTTACGCCTCGTGTCTTGTTTGGTAATCGATTACACACTGCTGTTGCCTCCGGGTTCAAAACTGCACTCCTTTTATCTTTTGACATTGCATTTATTTTCACATCTTTCATGTCCTGTAATAACCAGTTGGCTTTTATGATCCAATAGGCCGTGCTCGAATGCTATTGTTTGTTATACTATTTTTTTTTAAAGCAGAAACTTCATTAACTCTCATTTTTCTCTTCAATCTACTTGTAGTGAAAAGTCTTTTTAAAGTGATGTAATAATAACCGTAGATTTGACAAGCACAATCCATAGATGGTTTACGTAGGTTACCGTACTTTTTGTTGTTTGTCACGTGTTGTGTCAAAGATGGCAGATTTAGTGGGCGTGTGCGAGCGAATTGCTAAATTGGATTTAGTTAGTTGTTTATAAATAATTGGTATTATTCTTTAAATACTCATATATTTTTTATTTTGTAGGCAGTCTGTTTTTGTAAAGAATAAATACAACGACGACCGGGAGAATCGGACTGAGAAGCGCAGAAATAATGAAGTAGGCCTCAAGTTGTCATCGGTGAATGAAAAGTTGGTTTTTATGAAGAAATAATACGACGACGAGCCAGAGAGACGTAGAAATAGTGAAATAGGACTGAAATTGACTCTGTGAATGAGGAATCAGCGCGCAATTCGCAGGAATTAACAGAAGAATGACAAAACCGTGAGTAAACAAGCCTTAGTTACTTCGAATCAGTGAATTCCTTGAGTAGAAAACGGGCAATTGGCCAAACAAGTGCCGACAGAAAAAGCGAAACATTTTTTTCACGTGTTTATGACACGTGAAACTGACGTCTCGTAAAACAAAGCGATTTATTGGTCGACATAAAACGTACAAAGTGATGTGATTTGTCGAGTATTTAATTCCGCGTTTGAAAATCGCAGTGTGGAACTCATTTCCCCCTCGGAACGAAGGGGTTATTCGGTTTCGGCGCGTTCCTAATTTCAGCTGACGGCGAAAATCGGTTGGTTGGCCATAAAAACGCCACTTTACCAGCTTCGGACCCATTCGTCTTGTCGGCAAAGCCTCGAGTTCCATCTGCAACACCTGGTTCCACGTGGAAAAGCCCCCACCTCCACATTTTGCCGCGGTTTCTTGTCTCGTTTATTTGCATGATGTATATTTATACACAAAAGACATTTCATGCATCGCAGTAACACATCGTTTTATATTTATTCAATATCATTTCGACTCTTAAGGGAGATGATCTTACTCCATTGACCTCTCCAAGGCATTTTGCCTCCATCAGATGGTTAAAGTTGGATATTTGCCAAAAGTTATCCGCTTCGGAGTCTTCATCCAACGACCGGTCGACAACTGTCATATAAGCACTGCTCAAAAAGGCTCTTGAAGGTTTTTTTTCCCGATTATTATTCGAAAGTCTATGAGTCGAATCAGCAATATTTTTGGGGTTTTTATTTGGGTGGCAAAAAAAAATTTCTAGAATTTCAAAAATTGAATGAAATTTTTAATGAAATTGACTAAAGTATTTAAGAAAATTCAAATTTATTAATTTTGTTAAGACAATATATTTGATAGACACAAAATATCGATGAAAAACTACAAAAAATATTTGAAAAGTTTACGAAAATACCAAATCTTTTATAAAATACTAAGACAGTCTCTGGCCTATGTTATAAGATAGTTTAATCCCAAAGAAAATATTTTAAAACCGAAAAAAATTACAAAATAATTACAAAATATACTAGGAACTCAAAAACAAACTCCCAAAACTCCCCAATCCCCCACAAATCCAATAAAACATCCCATTTACCCAACTTATTCCCCTCAACTAATTCCTCTTACGCCCCTTTTTCTACTCCACCACAATTCTTCTTTCCACTTCCCTCAAAAAACAGGTCAATAGGAACCCAGAGTTGTAAATTCGAAATTGAAAGCATTTTTATGAAACCCAGGCTTAACGTTATTACAACACCCATTCGACTTGGTGCACTTATTCCACAACATAACCATGTCATCAGTTAGTTAAAAAGAAAGAAAATTGAATTGCTTGGATGTGTCCCAACAAGTAATGTCCAATTTCAGCTTTCAGTGCACCACAAACAAGTATTCGGGCTTGACGTAATGAGAATGTGGATTTTTTACGCAACTTTCACTGCAGGAAAAATCAGATTCGCAAAAATTTATAATAAACGTTACTGCGAGGTTTAGAAATTTATTAAATTTGAGAATTATAATAAGAAAGAAATGTGAATAGGATTGGATTGAATTTGAGTATTGGTATAGAATGAATTGTGTAGAATAGAATAAGATAACCGCGTGCGTAACTACAGTCGGACCCGCGAGTAGCGTCAATCAAGGGACCGGGCTGAAATTGACGCTATAAGCGGGTTGACGCTACAACCAAATTCGTTAAAATCCCTACATTTTGGCCGGACCGCACCAAAAGTGACACTATAAGCGGGTTGACGCTATATCCGAGGTCGCTACTCGCAGGTCCGACTGTATTAGAGACTTTGCGCAAGCCTTTTTTAACAAATGTCACGTTTGCTGGTGACGTCATTCCAACGTGTCGTCCAATTGAAAACCATCGCGCAAATTGCAAAAACTTTAGCTCATTGAACTCATCTCAATGAGATGACGTGTAGGAAGGGCTTGCGCAAAGTCCCTATTGTAAACAACAAACGTACGTTACGTTTATGGTTTTAAGTGAACGCTTTCCGGTAAACTTAGCAAAACATTTTTAGAATTCTAAACGAAATGTACGTTGGATGTTTACAATAAATTTAATTATTGTTTTTTATCCGAGATCGGACGGAAAAGAAAACAATCTGTTGACGTCATCACATTTTGGGATTTCATCCTCTTATTATATTAAAATCCATGTTTTTCTACGAGCAAACTGAGCGCCTGAAAAGGAATCAGGTGGGGTCTTTCCGGTCCTACTCGGATGAAAGTAGTTGTTGGGGTTGGCAATCCCTCGAGAAAGCCTCTGGTAATGCTTCTCGTAGCTCGAGGTGGTTGTAACCATGACAACCGAGTTCCATCTCAACGTAGGAGCCAACATTTGAGCTCCCATCACTTTACTTTCTCTTTTTCTTTCTCTTGCGACTTTGCTAGGTTACCGTTCATTTATTTACACCTGACTGTATGTAGAGTGGGGGTGTGGGAGGGGAAGTGGGTTTTTATGGAGTTTGGAGTCTTTGAGTTGAAAAGTGAGAATGAATTATTTAGGATTTTTGTTAAGTGGTTGTGTAATGGAATGTGAGGGTGGGGTAAGTGGGTGAGGGAATTGGGGTAAATGAATTTGGTTTTGGGAGGGATTTGGGAGTTTAGTTCTGGGATATTCAATTGTAAGATAATAAAAATCTAAAGATTATCTGCTGATTAATTGAAATTTTTTTTGAAGTTTTTTTTGCAGTTTTTTTGGCCGATTTTGTAGATTTTTTATAGATTTTCTACAGTTTCATTTCAAAATCTACAGATTTTCTGCAATTTAAAATATTCTATAAATTTTCTACAGATTTTGAAGAAAATTTTGCATATGCAAATATTTACTCAAGTTTTTCACGAATGCGACTAAGATTTTGCTTACGATTTTGCGTATGAAATTCTTAACTTTTGCTCGTTTGTACGAACACTACCAAGGACAAGATTTTAAAAATTTCAGTTTTACAAATTCCAGTAACTGCATTGAAAAATTAAAGTAAAATACTTTCCTTCACTTTATACTTTATACTTTCCTTCACACATCGCTTTCAAAACACTTTATATTGCAGTTTCTATAGAAACAACCATTAAACTCAAAAATTTCCCAATATTTCTACAAACTCCAGTAACCGCTTTCAAAAATTAAAATTACTTTCCTTCACTTTATACTTCTACACTTCACTTTCTAAGCACTTTATACTGCAGTTTCTATAGAAACAACCATTAAACTGAAAATAATCTTAGTACAACATTCAACTACAGTTAACACTTTCATCACTACTTTAATCATCACAAATTAAAACTCTTTATTTCCCTTATAAACACTAACAAACACTAGCTGCATTCGAAACTATTTGCACATGTTCAGTTGTGTGTTTAGTGTATTTAAGTGTAACTTTTGTTTTCGAATGCTGTGTGTTTAAATTTGTTGCACTGAACAATTACACATGTTTATATGTGAATTGCGTGTGACATTTGGTGGTATTTCATGTTGCAAATATGGCTGATTTGGTGTTTACACAGGCTTTTAGTTTAAACTGCCTGTGTAACTTCCTTTACACATGGCGTTCAGCAATGGTGTACAATTCCACGTGTAAACCTGTTTAGACTGCAGGAAATAGAAGTTTAAATACCGAGATAAACCTGTTTGAATGCAATTAAACAGGTTTAAAGGACTTTTCGAATGCAGCTACTATATTTATAACACTAAAACAAATTTAACACCTAAAATTCATTAAAGTCCCTCACTAATAAAAAAAAATCAAAATTACACCTAAATTCAATTTTAACGATTGTTTCTATAATTAAGCGACATTTATACGCGCTTAAATCAGGAAAAGAACAAGTCATAACTGGAATTTGGGCTCTCATTTTCTCTTAGGTGGTAAATACTTTTGGCAGGAACCCGATTTTTCCCTGTCGAGCTGTGGTTATTAATTTGGGGTTGGATGCCAAAGAATTTGCTTGTCACTTTGGTTAAAAGAAAGAAAGGAGACGTTTAGAAAAAAGTTGGCTTGGAATCAAGAAGTCGATGTATGAATGTAGCCGTAAAGCGGGGTTTAAATGTATTAATAATGCAGACACGTTAATAAATTGCGGTGTTGCAAGTGAAATTTGTGTGGGGTTTGGCATTGTGCGATGGTTTGTTGAAAGTTTGGATTATAAATGAGTTTGGGGTTTGGATTTTAGGTGAATGGTTTAATAAAATGTTTTGACTTGAGTAAGGAGGAGGAATATTAAGATGCTGGATGTGGGGTAATAGTAATAGGATAATTGTCACTGCAAAAAAAATCAGTTTTATAAATGTAAAGTCAATGTAAAGTTGATGTGAAAGTTAACTTTACATTACATTTTATCATCGTAAAGGATACCTTTCCAAATTTAATTTGTAAAAAATAATGTAAAGTTAACTTTCACATTGAATGTTACATGGATTATCAAGAGAAGGGAGTGGGAACGGTCAGAACATGTAAATAAAATTTTACCAGCACACCACTGATACTTAATACAGTCGGACCCGCTTATAGCGTCAATCAAGGGACCAGGCTTAAATTGACATTATAAGCGGGTTGACGCTACAAGCGAATCCGCTTCTAGCGTCAAAGTGTTGGCAGGACCGCACCAAACGTGACGCTATAAGCGGGTTGACGCTATAGCCGAGGTCGCTACTGGCGGGTCCGACTGTATATATTGTTCATTGTTTAGTCTCTGGCTAAAATGCAGAAAAAATAAGATAAAAACAGAAAGTTCATGGGTGAAAATTCTGTTTTTATCTTAGTAGTGCAAAAATAGCGTGAATTGTTGAGCGAAAAAGTGTCCTAGCTTGTGTGCTGTTGTCAGAATTAAAATGGCGTGCTAAGTGCCACTACATTAGCAATAGCACAGTAGAACTAGCAGGACAACTAGTGAAAGACTTGGAGACGCCATTAGGATTTCAGGCGTTGCGAAAGTGGAAACGGTACAAAGATTTGGTTAAAAATGGGTTTGGCGTTGGAGGTGAAATTAATGAGGGGGAATAGGAAATGTCAAGTTGATGTTTGTTGATGGCGAGGAAAGTTGGTGAAAGTTGGATTTTTTCTTTATGTTGTTTTTTTTCTTTGTTGTTGTTATGAATTGAGGCGAATCTGAAGATGAAATTTTGGTGATTTGTCAGTGTTATGAATTGAGTGGCATTGGTGATGTGTTTATGGTCCCTGTGTTTTATGGCTAAATCAGTAGATGTAAAATTAGAAATGTGTTTTTTATGGGTTTTTTACGTACTTTTTTGGTGGTTGAGATTTATGTGTTTGGCGGGGATTGTAAAGGTGGTGTAAGTAATTGGTTTTTAATCGTGAATCGTTTGTTTTTTTTTTTTTTAGGTTTGATTTTGAAGTTTTGGAATTTTTAGGATGTGTGAGATTTGGGTGGTATTTTTGATCCATAGTTTTAAAAAAAAAATTTTGCAAAACCCTCAACACCCCCAACTTCTTACCCCACCAACACTCAAACACGTGTTAAATTCAAATCAATTGAATCACAAACCCAAGTCCTTTGACTTAAACTTATCCCAGGTATAAAGAGGATTGTTTGCGAGTGGATCTGTTGCTGACGTGAAGATTCTTTTACCCCGACCCAAGCACGTGCGCGTATTGTTGATGTGAACTAGGAGAGCTATTAATGTGGGAAAAAAGAGTCGGGAACATAAGGGATGCCAGATGATAGGAAATAAGAGCTGAAGTTGAGTAAAAGTGATAACAAAGCTCGAAGGAGTAGTAAATGATACAGAAAAAGTTGGGTGGGTATAAATAATATAAGAATTGTAATTAAAGGCTCAACATTATTGAAGTAATGGAACATTTAAAGTGTCTGGAGACGTGAGATTTTTACCCCCATTCAGCCCTTAAGCCTAGTTTTCGTGCTATTATATGCCAATGGCATGGAAGTGATGCGAATTGATTAAAAAAAGTATAAGTTTGGGAGATACAATGGGATTAGGGACATTTGTGTAGAAAAAATTTAAAAAAAAAAAAAAAAAAAAATTTGTTAAAAATTAAAAAGAAATTAAAAAAAAAAATTTGTTTAAAATTTAAAAAAAAATTTTTAAAAAATTTTGTTTATAAAATTTTTACTTAACATGGAATAAAATTGCTAAATGTTTACATTTCATAATTAATTCAAAACAACAATTAGTAACTTAATGTTCATTTATTATAAAAACATTATTCCATCTCCTTCGTAACTACGGTTACCTAGAGATGACGTCACGAGTAGTACCTAATCAGACCGAACGCTGGTCAC